>OZ022520.1:6540202-6789202 GCA_963989415.1 Cerceris ruficornis
CGCGGAAGCGTCCAAGTAGGCGCGGCAGCATGCATGAAGGCGGAGAAGAGTCCAAGCAGGCGCGGAAGCGTCCAAGCAGGCGCGGAAGCGTCCAAGCAGGCGCGGAAGCGTACAAGCAGGCGCGGAATCGTCCAAGCAGGCGCGGAAGCATGCAAGAAGACGCAGAAGAGTCCAAGCAGGCGCGGAAGCGTCCAAGCAGGAGGGAAAGCATGCAAGCAGGCGCGGAAGCGTCCAAGCAGGCGCGGAAACGTCCAAGTAGGCGCGGAAGCATGCAAGAAGGCGCAGAAGAGTCCAAGCAGGCGCGGTAGCGTCCAAGCAGTCGCGGAAGCGTCCAAGCAGGCGCGGAAGCGTCCAAGCAGGCGCGGAAGCGTCCAAGTAGGCGCGGCAGCATGCATGTAGGCGGAGAAGAGTCCAAGCAGGCGCGGAAGCGTCCAAGCAGGCGCGGAAGCGTCCAAGCAGGCGCGGAAGCGTACAAGCAGGCGCGAAAGCGTCCAAGCAGGCTTGGAACCGTGCAAGCAGGCGCGGAAGCGTCCAAGCAGGCGCAGAATCGCCCAAGCAGGCGCGGAAGCGTCCAAGCAGGCGCGGAAGCGTCCACACAGGCGCGGAAGCGTCCAAGTAGGCGCGGCAGCATGCAAGAAGGCGCAGAAGAGTCCAAGCAGGCGCGGAAGCGTCCAAGCAGGCGCGGAAGCGTCCAAGCAGGCGCGGAAGCATCCAAGCAGGCGCGGAAGCGTCCAAGCAGTCGCGGAAGCGTCCAAGCAGGCGCGGAAGCATCCAAGCAGGCGCGGAAGCGTCCAAGCAGTCGCGGAAGCGTCCAAGCAAGCGCGGAAGCGTCCAAGCAGGCGCGGAAGCGTGCGAGCAGGCGCGGAAGCGTGCAAGCAGGCGCGGAAGCGTCCAAGCATGCGCGGTAGCGTCCAAGCAGGCGCGGAAGCGTCCAAGCAGGCGCGGAAGCGTCCAAGCAGGCGCGGAAGCGTCCAAGCAGGCGCGGAAGCGTCTAAGCAGGCGCGGAAGCATGCAAGAAGGCGCCGAAGAGTCCAAGCGGGCGCGGAAGCGTGCAAGCAGGCGCGGAAGCGTCCAAGCAGGCGCGGAAGCGTCCAAGCAGGCGCGGAAACGTCCAAGCCGGCGCGGAAGCGTCCAAGCAGGCGCGGAAGCGTCCAAGCAGACGCGGAAGCGTCCAAGCAGGCGCGGAAGCGTCCAAGCAGGCGCGGAAGCATGCAAGAAGGCACCGAAGCGTCCAAGCAGGCGCGGAAGCGTCCAAGCAGGCGCGGAAGCGACCAAGCAGGCGCGGAAGCGTCCAAGCAGGCGCGGTAGCGTCCAAGCAGGCGCGGAAGCGTCCAAGCAGGCGCGGAAGCGTCCAAGCAGGCGCGGAAGCGTCCAACCAGGCGCGGAAGCATCCAAGTAGGCGCGGCAGCATGCAAGAAGGCGCAGAAGAGTCCAAGCAGGCGCGGAAGCGTCCAAGCAGGCGCGGAAGCGTCCAAGCAGGCGCGGAAGCATCCAAGCAGGCGCGGAAGCGTCCAAGCAGGAGCGGAAGCGTCCAAGCAGGCGCGGTAGCGTCCAAGCAGGCGCGGTAGCGTCCAAGCAGGCGCGGAAACGTCCAAGCAGGCGCGGAAGCATGCAAGAAGGCGCAGAAGAGTCCAAGCAGGCGCGGAAACGTCCAAGCAGGCGGGGAAGCATGCAAGCAGGCGCGGAAGCGTCCAAGCAGGCGCGGAAACGTCCAAGCAGGCGCGGCAGCATGCAAGAAGGCGCAGAAGAGTCCAAGCAGGCGCGGAAGCGTCCAAGCAGTCGCGGAAGCGTCCAAGCAGGCGCGGTAGCGTCCAAGCTGGCGCGGAAACGTCCAAGCAGGCGCTGAAGCATGCAAGAAGGAGCAGGAGAGTCCAAGCAGGCGCGGAAGCGTCCAAGCAGTCGCGGAAACGTCCAAGCAGGCGCGGTAGCGTCCAACCAGGCGCGGAAGCGTCCAAGCAGTCGCGGAAGCCTCCAAGCAGGCGCGGTAGCGTCCAAGCAGGCGCAGAAACGTCCAAGCAGGCGCGGAAGCATGCAAGAAGACGCAGAAGAGTCCAAGCAGGCGCGGAAGCGTCCTAGCAGTCGCGGAAGAGTCCAAGCAGGCGCGGAAGCGTCCAAGCAGTCGCGGAAGCGTCCAAACAGGCGCGGCAGCGTCCAAGCAGGCGCGGTAGCGTCCAAGCAGGCGCGGTAGCGTCCAAGCAGGCGCGGTAGCGTCCAAGCAGGCACGGAAACGTCCAAGTAGGCGCGAAAGCATGCAAGAAGGCGCAGAAGAGTCCAAGCAGGCGCGGAAGCGTCCAAGCAGTCGCGGAAACGTCCAAGCAGGCGCGGTAGCGTCCAACCAGGCGCGGAAGCGTCCAAGCAGTCACGGAAGCGTCCAAGCAGGCGCGGTAGCGTCCAAGCAGTCGCGGAAGCCTCCAAGCAGGCGCGGAAGCGTCCAAGCAGGCGCGGAAGCGTCCAAGTAGGCGCGGCAGCATGCATGAAGGCGGAGAAAAGTCCAAGCAGGCGCGGAAGCGTCCAAGCAGGCGCGGAAGCGTCCAAGCAGGCGCGGAAGCGTCCAAGCAGGCGCAGAACCGTGTAAGCAGGCGCGTAAGCGTCCAAGCAGGCTCGGAAGCGTCCAAGCAGGCGCGGAAGCGTCCAAGCAGTCGCCGAAGCGTCCGAGCACTCCCGGAAGCGTCCAAGCAGGCGCGTAAGCGTCCAAGCAGGCTCGGAAGCGTCCAAGCAGGCGCGGTAGCGTCCAAGCAGGCGCGGAAACATCCAAGCAGGCGCGGAAGCATGCAAGAAGACGCAGAAGAGTCCAAGCAGGCGCGGAAGCGTCCAAGCAGTCGCGGAAGTTTCCAAACAGGCGCGGAAGCATGCAAGAAGACGCAGAATAGTCCAAGCAGGCGCGGAAGCGTCCAAGCAGTCGCGGAAGCGTCCAAGCAGGCTAGGTAGCGTCCAAGCAGTCGCGGAAGAGTCCAAGCAGGCGCGGCAGCGTCCAAGCAGGCGCGGAATCGTCCAAGCAGGCGCGGAAGCATGCAAGAAGACGCAGAAGAGTCCAAGCAGGCGCGGAAGCGTCCAAGCAGGAGGGAAAGCATGCAAGCAGGCGCGGAAGCGTCCAAGCAGGCGCGGAAACGTCCAAGTAGGCGCGGAAGCATGCAAGAAGGCGCAGAAGAGTCCAAGCAGGTGCGGAAGCGACGAAGCAGGCGCGGAAACGTCCAAGCAGACGCGGAAGCATGCAAGAAGACGCAGAAGAGTCCAAGCAGGCGCAGAAGCGTCCATGCAGTCGCGGAAGCGTCCAAGCAGGCGCGGTAGCGTCCAAGCAGGCGCGGTAGCGTCCAAGCAGGCGCGGAAACGTCCAAGCAGGCGCGGAAGCATGCAAGAAGGCGCAGAAGAGTCCAAGCAGGCGCGGAAACGTCCAAGCAGGCGGGGAAGCATGCAAGCAGGCGCGGAAGCGTCCAAGCAGGCGCGGAAGCGTCCAAGCAGTCGCGGAAGCGTCCAAGCAGGCGCGGAAGCGTCCAAGCAGGCGCGGTAGCGTCCAACCAGGCGCGGATGCGTCCAAGCAGTCGCGGAAGCGTCCAAGCAGGCGCGGAAACGTCCAAGCAGGCGCGGAAGCATGCAAGAAGACGCAGAAGAGTCCAAGCAGGCGCAGAAGCGTCCATGCAGTCGCGGAAGCGTCCAAGCAGGCGCGGTAGCGTCCAAGCAGGCGCGGTAGCGTCCAAGCAGGCGCGGAAACGTCCAAGCAGGCGCGGAAGCATGCAAGAAGGCGCAGAAGAGTCCAAGCAGGCGCGGAAACGTCCAAGCAGGCGGGGAAGCATGCAAGCAGGCGCAGAAGCGTCCATGCAGTCGCGGAAGCGTCCAAGCAGGCGCGGTAGCGTCTAAGCAGGCGCGGTAGCGTCCAAGCAGGCGCGGAAACGTCCAAGCAGGCGCGGAAGCATGCAAGAAGGCGCAGAAGAGTCCAAGCAGGCGCGGAAGCGTCCAAGCAGTCGCGGAAACGTCCAAGCCGGCGCGGTAGCGTCCAACCAGGCGCGGAAGCGTCCAAGCAGTCGCGGAAGCCTCCAAGCAGGCGCGGTAGCGTCCAAGCAGGCGCGGAAACGTCCAAGCAGGCGCGGAAGCATGCAAGAAGACGCAGAAGAGTCCAAGCAGGCGCGGAAGCGTCCTAGCAGTCGCGGAAGAGTCCAAGCAGGCGCGGAAGCGTCCAAGCAGTCGCGGAAGCGTCCAAACAGGCGCGGTAGCGTCCAAGCAGGCGCGGTAGCGTCCAAGCAGGCGCGGTAGCGTCCAAGCAGGCGCGGTAGCGTCCAAGCAGGCACGGAAACGTCCAAGTAGGCGCGGAAGCATGCAAGAAGGCGCAGAAGAGTCCAAGCAGGCGCGGAAGCGTCCAAGCAGTCGCGGAAACGTCCAAGCAGGCGCGGTATGGTCCAACCAGGCGCGGAAGCGTCCAAGCAGTCGCGGAAGCGTCCAAGCAGGCGCGGTAGCGTCCAAGCAGTCGCGGAAGCCTCCAAGCAGGCGCGGAAGCGTCCAAGCAGGCGCGGAAGCGTCCAAGTAGGCGCGGCAGCATGCATGAAGGCGGAGAAGAGTCCAAGCAGGCGCGGAAGCGTCCAAGCAGGCGCGGTAGCGTCCAAGCAGGCGCGGAAGCGTCCAAGCAGGCGCAGAACCGTGTAAGCAGGCGCGTAAGCGTCCAAGCAGGCTCGGAAGCGTCCAAGCAGGCGCGGAAGCGTCCAAGCAGTCGCCGAAGCGTCCGAGCACTCCCGGAAGCGTCCAAGCAGGCGCGTAAGCGTCCAAGCAGGCTCGGAAGCGTCCAAGCAGGCGCGGTAGCGTCCAAGCAGGCGCGGAAACATCCAAGCAGGCGCGGAAGCATGCAAGAAGACGCAGAAGAGTCCAAGCAGGCGCGGAAGCGTCCAAGCAGTCGCGGAAGTTTCCAAACAGGCGCGGAAGCATGCAAGAAGACGCAGAATAGTCCAAGCAGGCGCGGAAGCGTCCAAGCAGTCGCGGAAGCGTCCAAGCAGGCTAGGTAGCGTCCAAGCAGGCGCGGAATCGTCCTAGCAGGCGCGGAAGCATGCAAGAAGACGCAGAAGAGTCCAAGCAGGCGCGGAAGCGTCCCAGCAGGAGGGAAAGCATGCAAGCAGGCGCGGAAGCGTCCAAGCAGGCGCGGAAACGTCCAAGTAGGCGCGGAAGCATGCAAGAAGGCGCAGAAGAGTCCAAGCAGGCGCGGAAGCGTCCAAGCAGTCGCAGAAGCGTCCAAGCAGGCGCGGTAGCGTCCAACCAGGCGCGGAAGCGTCCAAGCAGTCGCGGAAGCGTCCAAGCAGGCGTGGTAGTGTCCAAGCTGGCGCGGAAACGTCCAAGTAGGCGCGGCAGCATGCATGAAGGCGGAGAAGAGTCCAAGCAGGCGCGGAAGCGTCCAAGCAGGAGGGAAAGCATGCAAGCAGGCGCGGAAGCGTCCAAGCAGGCGCGGAAACGTCCAAGTAGGCGCGGAAGCATGCAAGAAGGCGCAGAAGAGTCCAAGCAGGCGCGGAAACGTCCAAGTAGGCGCGGAAGCATGCAAGAAGGCGCAGAAGAGTCCAAGCAGGCGCGGAAGCGTCCAAGCAGTCGCAGAAGCGTCCAAGCAGGCGCGGTAGCGTCCAACCAGGCGCGGAAGCGTCCAAGCAGTCGCGGAAGCGTCCAAGCAGGCGTGGTAGTGTCCAAGCTGGCGCGGAAACGTCCAAGTAGGCGCGGCAGCATGCATGAAGGCGGAGAAGAGTCCAAGCAGGCGCGGAAGCGTCCCAGCAGGAGGGAAAGCATGCAAGCAGGCGCGGAAGCGTCCAAGCAGGCGCGGAAACGTCCAAGTAGGCGCGGAAGCATGCAAGAAGGCGCAGAAGAGTCCAAGCAGGCGCGGAAGCGTCCAAGCAGTCGCAGAAGCGTCCAAGCAGGCGCGGTAGCGTCCAAGCAGGCGCGGAAGCGTCCAAGCAGGCGCAGAACCGTGTAAGCAGGCGCGTAAGCGTCCAAGCAGGCTCGGAAGCGTCCAAGCAGGCGCGGAAGCGTCCAAGCAGGCGCGGAAACGTCCAAGCAGGCGGGGAAGCATGCAAGCAGGCGCGGAAGCGTCCAAGCAGGCGCGGAAACGTCCAAGCAGGCGCGGAAGCATGCAAGTAGGCGCAGAAGAGTCCAAGCAGGCGCGGAAGCGTCCTAGCAGTCGCGGAAGAGTCCAAGCAGGCGCGGAAGCGTCCAAGCAGTCGCGGAAGCGTCCAAGCAGGCGCGGCAGCGTCCAAGCAGTCGCGGAAGCGTCCAAGCAGGCGCGGAAGCGTCCAAGTAGGCGCGGCAGCATGCATGAAGGCGGAGAAGAGTCCAAGCAGGCGCGGAAGCGTCCAAGCAGGCGCGGAAGCGTCCAAGCAGTCGCGGAAGTTTCCAAACAGGCGCGGAAGCATGCAAGAAGACGCAGAATAGTCCAAGCAGGCGCGGAAGCGTCCAAGCAGTCGCGGAAGCGTCCAAGCAGGCTAGGTAGCGTCCAAGCAGTCGCGGAAGAGTCCAAGCAGGCGCGGCAGCGTCCAAGCAGGCGCGGAATCGTCCAAGCAGGCGCGGAAGCATGCAAGAAGACGCAGAAGAGTCCAAGCAGGCGCGGAAGCGTCCAAGCAGGAGGGAAAGCATGCAAGCAGGCGCGGAAGCGTCCAAGCAGGCGCGGAAACGTCCAAGTAGGCGCGGAAGCATGCAAGAAGGCGCAGAAGAGTCCAAGCAGGCGCGGAAGCGACGAAGCAGGCGCGGAAACGTCCAAGCAGACGCGGAAGCATGCAAGAAGACGCAGAAGAGTCCAAGCAGGCGCAGAAGCGTCCATGCAGTCGCGGAAGCGTCCAAGCAGGCGCGGTAGCGTCCAAGCAGGCGCGGTAGCGTCCAAGCAGGCGCGGAAACGTCCAAGCAGGCGCGGAAGCATGCAAGAAGGCGCAGAAGAGTCCAAGCAGGCGCGGAAACGTCCAAGCAGGCGGGGAAGCATGCAAGCAGGCGCGGAAGCGTCCAAGCAGGCGCGGAAACGTCCAAGCAGGCGCGGAAGCATGCAAGAAGGCGCAGAAGAGTCCAAGCAGGCGCGGAAGCGTCCTAGCAGTCGCGGAAGAGTCCAAGCAGGCGCGGAAGCGTCCAAGCAGACGCGGAAGCGTCCAAGCAGTCGCGGAAGCGTCCAAATAGGCGCGGTAGCGTCCAAGCAGGCGCGGAAACGTCCAAGCAGGCGCGGAAGCATGCAAGCAGGCGCGGAAGCGTCCAAGAAGACGCAGAAGAGTTCAGGCAGGCGCGGAAGCGTCCAAGCAGTCGCGGAAGCGTCCAAGCAGGCGCGGTAGCGTCCAAGCAGTCGCGGAAGCGTCCAAGCAGGCGCGAAAGCGTCCAAGCAGGCGCGGAAGCGTCCAAGTAGGCGCGGCAGCATGCATGAAGGCGGAGAAGGGTCCAAGCAGGCGCGGAAGCGTCCAAGCAGGCGCGGAAGCGTCCAAGCAGGCGCGGAAGCGTACAAGCAGGCGCGAAAGCGTCCAAGCAGGCTTGGAACCGTGCAAGCAGGCGCGGAAGCGTCCAAGCAGGCGCAGAATCGCCCAAGCAGGCGCGGAAGCGTCCAAGCAGGCGCGGAAATGTCCAAGCAGTCGCGGAAGCGTCCAAGCAGGCGCGGAAGCGTCCAAGAAGGCGCGGAAGCATCCAAGCAGGCGCGGTAGCGTCCAAGCAGGCGCGGAAGCGTCCAAGCAGGCGCAGAACCGTGTAAGCAGGCGCGTAAGCGTCCAAGCAGGCTCGGAAGCGTCCAAGCAGGCGCGGAAGCGTCCAAGCAGTCGCGGAAGCGTCCAAGCAGGCTAGGTAGCGTCCAAGCAGGCTAGGTAGCGTCCAAGCAGTCGCGGAAGAGTCCAAGCAGGCGCGGCAGCGTCCAAGCAGGCGCGGTATCGTCCAAGCAGGCGCGGAAGCATGCAAGAAGACGCAGAAGAGTCCAAGCAGGCGCGGAAGCGTCCAAGCAGTCGCGGAAGCGTCCAAACAGGCGCGGAAGCATGCAAGAAGACGCAGAATAGTCCAAGCAGGCGCGGAAGCGTCCAAGCAGTCGCGGAAGCGTCCAAGCAGGCTAGGTAGCGTCCAAGCAGTCGCGGAAGCGTCCAAGCAGGCGCGGTAGTGTCCAAGCTGGCGCGGAAACGTCCAAGCAGGCGCGGAAGAATGCAAGAAGGCGCAGAAGAGTCCAAGCAGGCGCGGAAGCGTCCAAGCAGTCGCGGAAGCGTCCAAGCAGGCGCGGAAGCGTCCAAGCAGGCGCGGTAGCGTCCATGCAGTCGCGGAAGCGTCCAAGCAGGCGCGGTAGCGTCCAAGCAGGCGCGGAAGCATGCAAGAAGACGCAGAATAGTCCAAGCAGGCGCGGAAGCGTCCAAGCAGTCGTGGAAGCGTCCAAGCAGGCGCGGTAGCGTCCAAGCAGGCGCGGAAACGTCCAAGCAGGCGCGGAAGCATGCAAGAAGACGCAGAAGAGTCCAAGCAGGCGCAGAAGCGTCCATGCAGTCGCGGAAGCGTCCAAGCAGGCGCGGTAGCGTCCAAGCAGGCGCGGTAGCGTCCAAGCAGGCGCGGAAACGTCCAAGCAGGCGCGGAAGCATGCAAGAAGGCGCAGAAGAGTCCAAGCAGGCGCGGAAACGTCGAAGCAGGCGGGGAAGCATGCAAGCAGGCGCGGAAGCGTCCAAGCAGGCGCGGAAACGTCCAAGTAGGCGCGGCAGCATGCAAGAAGGCGCAGAAGAGTCCAAGCAGGCGCGGAAGCGTCCAAGCAGTCGCGGAAGCGTCCAAGCAGGCGCGGTAGCGTCCAAGCTGGCGCGGAAACGTCCAAGCAGGCGCGGAAGCATGCAAGAAGGCGCAGAAGAGTCCAAGCAGGCGCGGAAGCGTCCAAGCAGTCGCGGAAACGTCCAAGCAGGCGCGGTAGCGTCCAACCAGGCGCGGAAGCGTCCAAGCAGTCGCGGAAGCGTCCAAGCAGGCGCGGTAGCGTCCAAGCAGTCGCGGAAGCGTCCAAGCAGGCGCGGAAGCGTCCAAGCAGGCGCGGAAGCGTCCAAGTAGGCGCGGCAGCATGCATGAAGGCGGAGAAGAGTCCAAGCAGACGCGGAAGCGTCCAAGCAGGCGCGGAAGCGTCCAAGCAGGCGCGGAAGCGTCCAAGCAGGCGCGGAAGCGTACAAGCAGGCGCGAAAGCGTCCAAGCAGGCTTGGAACCGTGCAAGCAGGCGCGGAAGCGTCCAAGCAGGCGCAGAATCGCCCAAGCAGGCGCGGAAGCGTCCAAGCAGGCGCGGAAATGTCCAAGCAGTCGCGGAAGCGTCCAAGCAGGCGCGGAAGCGTCCAAGAAGGCGCGGAAGCATCCAAGCAGGCGCGGTAGCGTCCAAGCAGGCGCGGAAGCGTCCAAGCAGGCGCAGAACCGTGTAAGCAGGCGCGTAAGCGTCCAAGCAGGCTCGGAAGCGTCCAAGCAGGCGCGGAAGCGTCCAAGCAGGCGCGGAAACGTCCAAGCAGGCGGGGAAGCATGCAAGCAGGCGCGGAAGCGTCCAAGCAGGCGCGGAAACGTCCAAGCAGGCGCGGAAGCATGCAAGTAGGCGCAGAAGAGTCCAAGCAGGCGCGGAAGCGTCCTAGCAGTCGCGGAAGAGTCCAAGCAGGCGCGGAAGCGTCCAAGCAGTCGCGGAAGCGTCCAAGCAGGCGCGGTAGCGTCCAAGCAGTCGCGGAAGCGTCCAAGCAGGCGCGGAAGCGTCCAAGTAGGCGCGGCAGCATGCATGAAGGCGGAGAAGAGTCCAAGCAGGCGCGGAAGCGTCCAAGCAGGCGCGGAAGCGTCCAAGCAGGCGCGGAAGCGTACAAGCAGGCGCGAAAGCGTCCAAGCAGGCTTGGAACCGTGCAAGCAGGCGCGGAAGCGTCCAAGCAGGCGCAGAATCGCCCAAGCAGGCGCGGAAGCGTCCAAGCAGGCGCGGAAGCGTCCAAGCACTCGCGGAAGCGTCCAAGCAGGCGCGGTATCGTCCAGGCAGGCGCGGAAGCGTCCAAGCAGGCGCGGAAGCGTCCAAGCAGGCGCGGAAACGTCCAAGCAGGCGGGGAAGCATGCAAGCAGGCGCGGAAGCGTCCAAGCAGGCGCGGAAGCGTCCAAGCAGGCGCAGAATCGCCCAAGCAGGCGCGGAAGCGTCCAAGCAGGCGCGGAAGCGTCCAAGCACTCGCGGAAGCGTCCAAGCAGGCGCAGAATCGCCCAAGCAGGCGCGGAAGCGTCCAAGCAGGCGCGGAAGCGTCCTAGCAGTCGCGGAAGAGTCCAAGCAGGCGCGGAAGCGTCCAAGCAGTCGCGGAAGCGTCCAACCAGGCGCGGATACGTCCAAGCAGTCGCGGAAGCGTCCAAGCAGGCGCGGTAGCGTCCAAGCAGGCGCGGAAGCGTCCAAGCAGTCGCGGAAGCGTCCAAGCAGGCGCGGTAGCGTCCAAGCAGTCGCGGAAGCGTCCAAGCAGGCGCGGAAGCGTCCAAGCAGGCGCGGAAGCGTCCAAGTAGGCGCGGCAGCATGCATGAAGGCGGAGAAAAGTCCAAGCAGGCGCGGAAGCGTCCAAGCAGGCGCGGAAGCGTCCAAGCAGGCGCGGAAACGTCCAAGCAGGCGGGGAAGCATGCAAGCAGGCGCGGAAGCGTCCAAGCAGGCGCGGAAACGTCCAAGCAGGCGCGGAAGCATGCAAGTAGGCGCAGAAGAGTCCAAGCAGGCGCGGAAGCGTCCTAGCAGTCGCGGAAGAGTCCAAGCAGGCGCGGAAGCGTCCAAGCAGGCGCAGAATCGCCCAAGCAGGCGCGGAAGCGTCCAAGCAGGCGCGGAAGCGTCCAAGCACTCGCGGAAGCGTCCAAGCAGGCGCGGTATCGTCCAGGCAGGCGCGGAAGCGTCCAAGCAGGCGCGGAACCGTCCAAGCACTCGCGGAAGCGTCCAAGCAGTC
Source organism: Cerceris ruficornis (assembly GCA_963989415.1). Taxonomy (NCBI): domain Eukaryota; kingdom Metazoa; phylum Arthropoda; class Insecta; order Hymenoptera; family Crabronidae; genus Cerceris; species Cerceris ruficornis. The sequence continues at coordinate 6,551,044 of OZ022520.1, forward strand.
GCGGAAGCGTCCAAGCAGACGCAGAAGCGTCCAAGCAGGAGCGGAAGCGTCCAAGCAGGCGCAGAATCGCCCAAGCAGGCGCGGAAGCGTCCAAGCAGGCGCGGAAATGTCCAAGCAGTCGCGGAAGCGTCCAAGCAGGCGCGGAAGCGTCCAAGAAGGCGCGGAAGCATCCAAGCAGGCGCGTAAGCGTCCAAGCAGGCTCGGAAGCGTCCAAGCAGGCGCGGAAGCGTCCAAGCACTCGCGGAAGCGTCCAAGCAGGCGCGGTATCGTCCAGGCAGGCGCGGAAGCGTCCAAGTAGGCGCGGCAGCATGCATGAAGGCGGAGAAGAGTCCAAGCAGGCGCGGAAGCGTCCAAGCAGGCGCGGAAGCGTCCAAGCAGGCGCGGAAGCGTACAAGCAGGCGCGGAATCGTCCAAGCAGGCGCGGAAGCATGCAAGAAGACGCAGAAGAGTCCAAGCAGGCGCGGAAGCGTCCAAGCAGGAGGGAAAGCATGCAAGCAGGCGCGGAAGCGTCCAAGCAGGCGCGGAAACGTCCAAGTAGGCGCGGAATCATGCAAGAAGGCGCAGAAGAGTCCAAGCAGGCGCGGTAGCGTCCAAGCAGTCGCGGAAGCGTCCAAGCAGGCGCGGAAGCGTCCAAGCAGGCGCGGAAGCGTCCAAGTAGGCGCGGCAGCATGCATGAAGGCGGAGAAGAGTCCAAGCAGGCGCGGAAGCGTCCAAGCAGGCGCGGAAGCGTCCAAGCAGGCGCGGAAGCGTACAAGCAGGCGCGAAAGCGTCCAAGCAGGCTTGGAACCGTGCAAGCAGGCGCGGAAGCGTCCAAGCAGGCGCAGAATCGCCCAAGCAGGCGCGGAAGCGTCCAAGCAGGCGCGGAAGCGTCCACACAGGCGCGGAAGCGTCCAAGTAGGCGCGGCAGCATGCAAGAAGGCGCAGAAGAGTCCAAGCAGGCGCGGAAGCGTCCAAGCAGGCGCGGAAGCGTCCAAGCAGGCGCGGAAGCATCCAAGCAGGCGCGGAAGCGTCCAAGCAGTCGCGGAAGCGTCCAAGCAGGCGCGGAAGCATCCAAGCAGGCGCGGAAGCGTCCAAGCAGTCGCGGAAGCGTCCAAGCAAGCGCGGAAGCGTCCAAGCAGGCGCGGAAGCGTGCGAGCAGGCGCGGAAGCGTGCAAGCAGGCGCGGAAGCGTCCAAGCATGCGCGGTAGCGTCCAAGCAGGCGCGGAAGCGTCCAAGCAGGCGCGGAAGCGTCCAAGCAGGCGCGGAAGCGTCCAAGCAGGCGCGGAAGCGTCTAAGCAGGCGCGGAAGCATGCAAGAAGGCGCCGAAGAGTCCAAGCGGGCGCGGAAGCGTGCAAGCAGGCGCGGAAGCGTCCAAGCAGGCGCGGCAGCATGCATGAAGGCGGAGAAGAGTCCAAGCAGACGCGGAAGCGTCCAAGCAGGCGCGGAAGCGTCCAAGCAGGCGCGGAAGCGTCCAAGCAGGCGCGGAAGCGTCCAAGTAGGCGCGGCAGCATGCATGAAGGCGGAGAAGAGTCCAAGCAGACGCGGAAGCGTCCAAGCAGGCGCGGAAGCGTCCAAGCAGGCGCGGAAGCGTACAAGCAGGCGCGAAAGCGTCCAAGCAGGCTTGGAACCGTGCAAGCAGGCGCGGAAGCGTCCAAGCAGGCGCAGAATCGCCCAAGCAGGCGCGGAAGCGTCCAAGCAGGCGCGGAAATGTCCAAGCAGTCGCGGAAGCGTCCAAGCAGGCGCGGAAGCGTCCAAGAAGGCGCGGAAGCATCCAAGCAGGCGCGGTAGCGTCCAAGCAGGCGCGGAAGCGTCCAAGCAGGCGCAGAACCGTGTAAGCAGGCGCGTAAGCGTCCAAGCAGGCTCGGAAGCGTCCAAGCAGGCGCGGAAGCGTCCAAGCAGTCGCGGAAGCGTCCAAGCAGGCTAGGTAGCGTCCAAGCAGTCGCGGAAGAGTCCAAGCAGGCGCGGCAGCGTCCAAGCAGGCGCGGAATCGTCCAAGCAGGCGCGGAAGCATGCAAGAAGACGCAGAAGAGTCCAAGCAGGCGCGGAAGCGTCCAAGCAGTCGCGGAAGCGTCCAAACAGGCGCGGAAGCATGCAAGAAGACGCAGAATAGTCCAAGCAGGCGCGGAAGCGTCCAAGCAGTCGCGGAAGCATCCAAGCAGGCTAGGTAGCGTCCAAGCAGTCGCGGAAGCGTCCAAGCATCCGCGGTAGTGTCCAAGCTGGCGCGGAAACGTCCAAGCAGGCGCGGAAGCATGCAAGAAGGCGCAGAAGAGTCCAAGCAGGCGCGGAAACGTCCAAGCAGGCGCGGAAGCATGCAAGAAGACGCAGAAGAGTCCAAGCAGGCGCAGAAGCGTCCATGCATTCGCGGAAGCGTCCAAGCAGGCGCGGTAGCGTCCAAGCAGGCGCGGTAGCGTCCAAGCAGGCGCGGAAACGTCCAAGCAGGCGCGGAAGCATGCAAGAAGACGCAGAAGAGTCCAAGCAGGCGCAGAAGCGTCCATGCAGTCGCGGAAGCGTCCAAGCAGGCGCGGTAGCGTCCAAGCAGGCGCGGTAGCGTCCAAGCAGGCGCGGAAACGTCCAAGCAGGCGCGGAAGCATGCAAGAAGGCGCAGAAGAGTCCAAGCAGGCGCGGAAACGTCCAAGCAGGCGGGGAAGCATGCAAGCAGGCGCGGAAGCGTCCAAGCAGGCGCGGAAACGTCCAAGCAGGCGCGGCAGCATGCAAGAAGGCGCAGAAGAGTCCAAGCAGGCGCGGAAGCGTCCAAGCAGTCGCGGAAGCGTCCAAGCAGGCGCGGTAGCGTCCAAGCTGGCGCGGAAACGTCCAAGCAGGCGCGGAAGCATGCAAGAAGGCGCAGGAGAGTCCAAGCAGGCGCGGAAGCGTCCAAGCAGTCGCGGAAACGTCCAAGCAGGCGCGGTAGCGTCCAACCAGGCGCGGAAGCGTCCAAGCAGTCGCGGAAGCCTCCAAGCAGGCGCGGTAGCGTCCAAGCAGGCGCAGAAACGTCCAAGCAGGCGCGGAAGCATGCAAGAAGACGCAGAAGAGTCCAAGCAGGCGCGGAAGCGTCCTAGCAGTCGCGGAAGAGTCCAAGCAGGCGCGGAAGCGTCCAAGCAGTCGCGGAAGCGTCCAAACAGGCGCGGCAGCGTCCAAGCAGGCGCGGTAGCGTCCAAGCAGGCGCGGTAGCGTCCAAGCAGGCGCGGTAGCGTCCAAGCAGGCACGGAAACGTCCAAGTAGGCGCGAAAGCATGCAAGAAGGCGCAGAAGAGTCCAAGCAGGCGCGGAAGCGTCCAAGCAGTCGCGGAAACGTCCAAGCAGGCGCGGTAGCGTCCAACCAGGCGCGGAAGCGTCCAAGCAGTCGCGGAAGCGTCCAAGCAGGCGCGGTAGCGTCCAAGCAGTCGCGGAAGCCTCCAAGCAGGCGCGGAAGCGTCCAAGCAGGCGCGGAAGCGTCCAAGTAGGCGCGGCAGCATGCATGAAGGCGGAGAAGAGTCCAAGCAGGCGCGGAAGCGTCCAAGCAGGCGCGGTAGCGTCCAAGCAGGCGCGGAAGCGTCCAAGCAGGCGCAGAAACGTGTAAGCAGGCGCATAAGCGTCCAAGCAGGCTCGGAAGCGTCCAAGCAGGCGCGGAAGCGTCCAAGCAGTCGCCGAAGCGTCCGAGCACTCCCGGAAGCGTCCAAGCAGGCGCGTAAGCGTCCAAGCAGGCTCGGAAGCGTCCAAGCAGGCGCGGTAGCGTCCAAGCAGGCGCGGAAACATCCAAGCAGGCGCGGAAGCATGCAAGAAGACGCAGAAGAGTCCAAGCAGGCGCGGAAGCGTCCAAGCAGGCGCAGAATCGCCCAAGCAGGCGCGGAAGCGTCCAAGCAGGCGCGGAAATGTCCAAGCAGTCGCGGAAGCGTCCAAGCAGGCGCGGAAGCGTCCAAGAAGGCGCGGAAGCATCCAAGCAGGCGCGGTAGCGTCCAAGCAGGCGCGGTAGCGTCCAAGCAGGCGCGGTAGCGTCCAAGCAGGCACGGAAACGTCCAAGTAGGCGCGAAAGCATGCAAGAAGGCGCAGAAGAGTCCAAGCAGGCGCGGAAGCGTCCAAGCAGTCGCGGAAACGTCCAAGCAGGCGCGGTAGCGTCCAACCAGGCGCGGAAGCGTCCAAGCAGTCGCGGAAGCGTCCAAGCAGGCGCGGTAGCGTCCAAGCAGTCGCGGAAGCCTCCAAGCAGGCGCGGAAGCGTCCAAGCAGGCGCGGAAGCGTCCAAGTAGGCGCGGCAGCATGCATGAAGGCGGAGAAGAGTCCAAGCAGGCGCGGAAGCGTCCAAGCAGGCGCGGTAGCGTCCAAGCAGGCGCGGAAGCGTCCAAGCAGGCGCAGAAACGTGTAAGCAGGCGCATAAGCGTCCAAGCAGGCTCGGAAGCGTCCAAGCAGGCGCGGAAGCGTCCAAGCAGTCGCCGAAGCGTCCGAGCACTCCCGGAAGCGTCCAAGCAGGCGCGTAAGCGTCCAAGCAGGCTCGGAAGCGTCCAAGCAGGCGCGGTAGCGTCCAAGCAGGCGCGGAAACATCCAAGCAGGCGCGGAAGCATGCAAGAAGACGCAGAAGAGTCCAAGCAGGCGCGGAAGCGTCCAAGCAGGCGCAGAATCGCCCAAGCAGGCGCGGAAGCGTCCAAGCAGGCGCGGAAATGTCCAAGCAGTCGCGGAAGCGTCCAAGCAGGCGCGGAAGCGTCCAAGAAGGCGCGGAAGCATCCAAGCAGGCGCGGTAGCGTCCAAGCAGGCGCGGAAGCGTCCAAGCAGGCGCAGAACCGTGTAAGCAGGCGCGTAAGCGTCCAAGCAGGCTCGGAAGCGTCCAAGCAGGCGCGGAAGCGTCCAAGCAGTCGCGGAAGCGTCCAAGCAGGCTAGGTAGCGTCCAAGCAGTCGCGGAAGAGTCCAAGCAGGCGCGGCAGCGTCCAAGCAGGCGCGGAATCGTCCAAGCAGGCGCGGAAGCATGCAAGAAGACGCAGAAGAGTCCAAGCAGGCGCGGAAGCGTCCAAGCAGTCGCGGAAGCGTCCAAACAGGCGCGGAAGCATGCAAGAAGACGCAGAATAGTCCAAGCAGGCGCGGAAGCGTCCAAGCAGTCGCGGAAGCGTCCAAGCAGGCTAGGTAGCGTCCAAGCAGTCGCGGAAGCGTCCAAGCAGGCGCGGTAGTGTCCAAGCTGGCGCGGAAACGTCCAAGCAGGCGCGGAAGAATGCAAGAAGGCGCAGAAGAGTCCAAGCAGGCGCGGAAGCGTCCAAGCAGTCGCGGAAGCGTCCAAGCAGGCGCGGAAGCGTCCAAGCAGGCGTGGTAGCGTCCATGCAGTCGCGGAAGCGTCCAAGCAGGCGCGGTAGCGTCCAAGCAGGCGCGGAAGCATGCAAGAAGACGCAGAATAGTCCAAGCAGGCGCGGAAGCGTCCAAGCAGTCGTGGAAGCGTCCAAGCAGGCGCGGTAGCGTCCAAGCAGGCGCGGAAACGTCCAAGCAGGCGCGGAAGCGTCCAAGAAGGCGCGGTAGCGTCCAAGCAGGCGCGGAAACGTCCAAGCAGGCGCGGAAGCATGCAAGAAGACGCAGAAGAGTCCAAGCAGGCGCGGAAGCATGCAAGAAGACGCAGAAGAGTCCAAGCAGGCGCGGAAGCGTCCAAGCAGTCGCGGAAGCGTCCAAACAGGCGCGGAAGCATGCAAGAAGACGCAGAATAGTCCAAGCAGGCGCGGAAGCGTCCAAGCAGTCGCGGAAGCGTCCAAGCAGGCTAGGTAGCGTCCAAGCAGTCGCGGAAGCGTCCAAGCAGGCGCGGTAGTGTCCAAGCTGGCGCGGAAACGTCCAAGCAGGCGCGGAAGAATGCAAGAAGGCGCAGAAGAGTCCAAGCAGGCGCGGAAGCGTCCAAGCAGTCGCGGAAGCGTCCAAGCAGGCGCGGAAGCGTCCAAGCAGGCGTGGTAGCGTCCATGCAGTCGCGGAAGCGTCCAAGCAGGCGCGGTAGCGTCCAAGCAGGCGCGGAAGCATGCAAGAAGACGCAGAATAGTCCAAGCAGGCGCGGAAGCGTCCAAGCAGTCGTGGAAGCGTCCAAGCAGGCGCGGTAGCGTCCAAGCAGGCGCGGAAACGTCCAAGCAGGCGCGGAAGCATGCAAGAAGGCGCAGAAGAGTCCAAGCAGGCGCGGAAACGTCGAAGCAGGCGGGGAAGCATGCAAGCAGGCGCGGAAGCGTCCAAGCAGGCGCGGAAACGTCCAAGTAGGCGCGGAAACGTCCAAGCAGGCGCGGTATGGTCCAACCAGGCGCGGAAGCGTCCAAGCAGTCGCGGAAGCGTCCAAGCAGGCGCGGTAGCGTCCAAGCAGTCGCGGAAGCCTCCAAGCAGGCGCGGAAGCGTCCAAGCAGGCGCGGAAGCGTCCAAGTAGGCGCGGCAGCATGCATGAAGGCGGAGAAGAGTCCAAGCAGGCGCGGAAGCGTCCAAGCAGGCGCGGTAGCGTCCAAGCAGGCGCGGAAGCGTCCAAGCAGGCGCAGAACCGTGTAAGCAGGCGCGTAAGCGTCCAAGCAGGCTCGGAAGCGTCCAAGCAGGCGCGGAAGCGTCCAAGCAGTCGCCGAAGCGTCCGAGCACTCCCGGAAGCGTCCAAGCAGGCGCGTAAGCGTCCAAGCAGGCTCGGAAGCGACCAAGCAGGCGCGGTAGCGTCCAAGCAGGCGCGGAAACATCCAAGCAGGCGCGGAAGCATGCAAGAAGACGCAGAAGAGTCCAAGCAGGCGCGGAAGCGTCCAAGCAGTCGCGGAAGTTTCCAAACAGGCGCGGAAGCATGCAAGAAGACGCAGAATAGTCCAAGCAGGCGCGGAAGCGTCCAAGCAGTCGCGGAAGCGTCCAAGCAGGCTAGGTAGCGTCCAAGCAGTCGCGGAAGAGTCCAAGCAGGCGCGGCAGCGTCCAAGCAGGCGCGGAATCGTCCAAGCAGGCGCGGAAGCATGCAAGAAGACGCAGAAGAGTCCAAGCAGGCGCGGAAGCGTCCAAGCAGGAGGGAAAGCATGCAAGCAGGCGCGGAAGCGTCCAAGCAGGCGCGGAAACGTCCAAGTAGGCGCGGAAGCATGCAAGAAGGCGCAGAAGAGTCCAAGCAGGCGCGGAAGCGTCCAAGCAGTCGCAGAAGCGTCCAAGCAGGCGCGGTAGCGTCCAACCAGGCGCGGAAGCGTCCAAGCAGTCGCGGAAGCGTCCAAGCAGGCGTGGTAGTGTCCAAGCTGGCGCGGAAACGTCCAAGCAGGCGCGGAAGTATGCAAGAAGGCGCAGAAGAGTCCAAGCAGGCGCGGAAGCGTCCAAGCAGTCGCGGAAGCGTCCAAGCAGGCGCGGAAGCGTCCAAGCAGGCGCGGTAGCGTCCAACCAGGCGCGGATACGTCCAAGCAGTCGCGGAAGCGTCCAAGAAGGCGCGGTAGCGTCCAAGCAGGCGCGGAAACGTCCAAGCAGGCGCGGAAGCATGCAAGAAGACGCAGAAGAGTCCAAGCAGGCGCAGAAGCGTCCATGCAGTCGCGGAAGCGTCCAAGCAGGCGCGGTAGCGTCCAAGCAGGCGCGGTAGCGTCCAAGCAGGCGCGGAAACGTCCAAGCAGGCGCGGAAGCATGCAAGAAGGCGCAGAAGAGTCCAAGCAGGCGCGGAAACGTCCAAGCAGGCGGGGAAGCATGCAAGCAGGCGCGGAAGCGTCCAAGCAGGCGCGGAAACGTCCAAGCAGGCGCGGAAGCATGCAAGAAGGCGCAGAAGAGTCCAAGCAGGCGCGGAAGCGTCCTAGCAGTCGCGGAAGAGTCCAAGCAGGCGCGGAAGCGTCCAAGCAGTCGCGGAAGCGTCCAAGCAGTCGCGGTAGCGTCCAAATAGGCGCGTAGCGTCCAAGCAGGCGCGGAAACGTCCAAGCAGGCGCGGAAGCATGCAAGCAGGCGCGGAAGCGTCCAAGAAGACGCAGAAGAGTTCAAGCAGGCGCGAAAGCGTCCAAGCAGTCGCGGAAGCGTCCAAGCAGGCGCGGTAGCGTCCAAGCAGTCGCGGAAGCGTCCAAGCAGGCGCGGAAGCGTCCAAGCAGGCGCGGAAGCGTCCAAGTAGGCGCGGCAGCATGCATGAAGGCGGAGAAGAGTCCAAGCAGGCGCGGAAGCGTCCAAGCAGGCGCGGAAGCGTCCAAGCAGGCGCGGAAGCGTACAAGCAGGCGCGAAAGCGTCCAAGCAGGCTTGGAACCGTGCAAGCAGGCGCGGAAGCGTCCAAGCAGGCGCAGAATCGCCCAAGCAGGCGCGGAAGCGTCCAAGCAGGCGCGGAAGCGTCCACACAGGCGCGGAAGCGTCCAAGTAGGCGCGGAAGCATCCAAGCAGGCGCGGAAGCGTCCAAGCAGTCGCGGAAGCGTCCAAGCAAGCGCGGAAGCGTCCAAGCAGGCGCGGAAGCGTGCGAGCAGGCGCGGAAGCGTGCAAGCAGGCGCGGAAGCGTCCAAGCATGCGCGGTAGCGTCCAAGCAGGCGCGGAAGCGTCCAAGCAGGCGCGGAAGCGTCCAAGCAGGCGCGGAAGCGTCCAAGCAGGCGCGGAAGCGTCTAAGCAGGCGCGGAAGCATGCAAGAAGGCGCCGAAGAGTCCAAGCGGGCGCGGAAGCGTGCAAGCAGGCGCGGAAGCGTCCAAGCAGGCGCGGAAGCGTCCAAGCAGGCGCGGAAGCGTCCAAGCAGGCGCGGAAACGTCCAAGCCGGCGCGGAAGCGTCCAAGCAGGCGCGGAAGCGTCCAAGCAGACGCGGAAGCGTCCAAGCAGGCGCGGAAGCGTCCAAGCAGGCGCGGAAGCATGCAAGAAGGCACCGAAGCGTCCAAGCAGGCGCGGAAGCGACCAAGCAGGCGCGGAAGCGTCCAAGCAGGCGCGGAAGCGTCCAAGCAGGCGCGGAAGCGTCCAACCAGGCGCGGAAGCATCCAAGTAGGCGCGGCAGCATGCAAGAAGGCGCAGAAGAGTCCAAGCAGGCGCGGAAGAGTCCAAGCAGGCGCGGAAGCGTCCAAGCAGGCGCGGAAGCGTCCAAGCAGGCGCGGAAGCGTCCAAGCAGGCGCGGAAGCGTCCAACCAGGCGCGGAAGCGTCCAAGTAGGCGCGGCGGCATGCAAGAAGGCGCAGAAGAGTCCAAGCAGGCGCGGAAGCGTCCAAGCAGGCGCGGAAGCGTCCAAGCAGGCGCGGAAGCATCCAAGCAGGCGCGGAAGCGTCCAAGCAGGAGCGGAAGCATGCAAGAAGGCGCAGAACAGTCCAAGCAGGCGCGGAAGCGTCCAAGCAGGCCCGGAAGCGTCCAAGCAGGGGCGGAAGCGTCCAAGCAGGCGCGGAAGCGTCCAAGCAGGCGAGGAAGCATGCAAGCAGGCGCGGAAGCGTCTAAGCAGGCGCGGTAGCGTCCAAGCAGGCGCGGAAGCGTCCAAGCAGGCGCGGAACCGTCCAAGCACTCGCGGAAGCGTCCAAGCAGTCGCGGAAGCGTCCAAGCAGTCGCGGAAGCGTCCAAGCAGGCGCGGAACCGTCCAAGTAGGCACGGAAGCATGCAAGAAGGCGCAGAAGAGTCCAAGCAGGCGCGAAAACGTCCAAGTAGGCGCGGAAGTGACCAATCAGGCGCGGTAGCGTCCAAGCAGGCGCGGAAGCGTCCAAGCAGGCGCGGAACCGTCCAAGCACTCGCGGAAGCGTCCAAGCAGGCGCGAAAGCGTCCAAGCAGGCTCGGAACCGTGCAAGCAGGCGCGGAACCGTCCAAGCAGGCCAGGAAGCATGCAAGCAGGCGCGGAAGCGTCCAAGCAGGCGCGGAAACGTCCAAGTAGGCGCGGAAGCATGCAAGAAGGCGCAGGAGAGTCCAAGCAGGCGCGAAAACGTCCAAGTAGGCGCGGAAGCGACCAAGAAGGCGGGGTAGCGTCCAAGGAGGCGCGGAAGCGTCCAAGCAGGCGCGGAAGCATGCAAGCAGGCGCGGAAGCATGCAAGAAGGCGCAGAAGAGTCCAAGCAGGCGCGGAAGTGTCCAAGCAGGCGCGGAAGCGTCCAAGCAGGCGCGGAAGCATGCAAGAAAGCGCAGATGAGTCCAAGCAGGCGCGGAAGCGGCCAAGCAGACGCGGTAGCGTCCAAGCAGGCGCGGAAGCACGTAAGAAGGCGCAGAAGAGTCCAAGCAGGCGCGGAAGTGTCCAAGCAGGCGCGGAAGCATGCAAGAAGGCGCAGAAGTGTCCAAGCAGGCGCGGAAGTGTCCAAGCAGGCGCGGAAGCGTCCAAGCAGGCGCGGTAGCGTCCAAGCAGTCGCGGAAGAGTCCAAGAAGTCGCGGAAGCGTCCAAGCAGACGCGGTAGCGTCCAAGCAGACGCGGAAGAGTCCAAGCAGGCGCGGAAGTGTCCAAGCAGACGCGGAAGCATGCAAGAAGACGCAGAAGAGTCCAAGCAGGCGCGGAAGCGTCCAAGCAGGCGCGGAAGCGTCCAAGCAGGCGCGGAAGAGTCCAAGAAGTAGCGGAAGCGTCCAAGCAGGCGCGGTAGCGTCCAAGCAGTCGCGGAAGCGTCCAAGCAGGCGCGGTAGTGTCCAAGCAGTCGCGGAAGCGTCCAAGCAGGCGGGGAAGCATGCAAGCAGGCGCGGAAGCGTCCAAGAAGTCGCGGAAGCGTCCAAGCAGGCGCGGTAGCGTCCAAGCAGTCGCGGAAGCGTCCAAGCAGGCGCGGTAGCGTCCAAGCAGGCGCGGAAGCGTGCAAGCAGTCGCGGAAGCGTCCAAGCAGGCGCGGAAGCTGCAAGAAGACGCCGAAGAGTCCAAGCAGTCGCGGAAGCGTCCAAGCAGGCGCGGAAGCGTCCAAGCAGGCGCGGAAGCGTCCAAGCAGGCGCGGAAGAGTCCAAGAAGTCGCGGAAGCGTCCAAGCAGGCGCGGTAGCGTCCGAGCAGTCGCGGAAGAGTCCAAGCAGTCGCGGAAGCGTCCAAGCAGGCGCGGTAGCGTCCAAGCAGGCGCGGAAACGTCCAAGCAGGCGCGGAAGAGTCCAAGCAGGCGCGGTAACGTCCAAGTAGGCGCGGAAGCATGCAAGAAGGCGCGGAAGCGTCCAAGCAGGCGCGGTAGCGTCCAAGCAGGCGCGGAAACGTCCAACCAGGCGCGGAACCATGCAAGAAGGCGCAGAAGAGTCCAAGCAGGTGCGGAAGCGTCCAAGCAGGCGCGGAAGCGTCCAAGCAGGCGCGGAAGAGTCCAAGAAGTCGCGGAAGCGTCCAAGCAGGCGCGGTAGCGTCCGAGCAGTCGCGGAAGAGTCCAAGCAGTCGCGGAAGCGTCCAAGCAGGCGCGGTAGCGTCCAAGCAGGCGCGGAAACGTCCAAGCAGGCGCGGAAGAGTCGAAGCAGGCGCGGTAACGTCCACGTAGGCGCGGAAGCATGCAAGAAGGGGCGGAAGCGTCCATTCAGGCGCGGTAGCGTCCAAGCAGGCGCGGAAACGTCCAACCAGGCGCGGAACCATGCAAGAAGGCGCAGAAGAGTCCAAGCAGGTGCGGAAGCGTCCAAGCAGGCGCGGAAGCGTCCAAGCAGCCGCGGAAGCGTCCAAGCAGGCGCGGTAGCGTCCAACTAGGCGCGGATGCGTCCAAGCAGTCGCGGAAGCGTCCAAGCAGGCGCGGTAGCATCCAAGCAGGCGCGGAAACGTCCAAGCAGGCGCGGAAGCATGCAAGAAGACGCAGAAGAGTCCAAGCAGGCGCGGAAGCGTCCAAGCAGTCGCGGAAGCTTCCAAGCAGGCGCGGAAGCGTCCAAGCAGGCGCGGAAACGTCCAAGCAGGCGCGGAAGCATGCAAGAAGGCGCAGAAGAGTCCAAGCAGGCGCGGAAGCGTCCAAGCAGTCGCGGAAGCGTCCAAGCAGGTGCGGTAGCGTCCAAGCAGGCGCGGAAGCGTCCAAGCAGGCGCGGATGCATCCATATAGGCGCGAAAGCGTCCAAGCAGGCGCGGAAGCTTCCAAGCAGGCGCGGAAGCGTCCAAGCAGGCGCGGAAACGTCCAAGTAGGCGCGGAAGCATGCAAGAAGGTGCGGAAGCATCCAAGCAGGCGCGGTAGTGTCCAAGCAGGCGCAGAAGAGTCCAAGCAGGCGCGGAAGCGTCTAAGCAGGCGCAGAAGCGTCCAAGGAGTTGCGGAAGCGTCCAAGCAGGCGCGGTTGCGTCCAAGCAGGCGCGGAAGCATGCAAGAAGACGCAGAAGAGTCCAAGCAGGCGCGGAAGCGTCCAAGCAGGCGCGGACACGTCCAAGTAGGCGCGGAAGCATGCAAGAAGGCGCAGAAGAGTCCAAGCAGGCGCGGAAGCGTCTAAGCAGGCGCAGAAGCGTCCAAGGAGTTGCGGAAGCGTCCAAGCAGTCGCGGCAGCGTCCAAGCAGGCGCGGTAGCGTCCAAGCAGGCGCGGAAACGTCCAAGCAGGCGCGGAAGCATGAAAGAAGACGCAGAAGAGTCCAAGCAGGCGCGGAAGCGTCCAAGCAGTCGCGGAAGCGTCCAAGCAGGCGCGGAAGAGTCCAAGCAGGCGCGGCAGCGTCCAAGCAGGCGCGGAAACGTCCAAGCAGGCGCGGAAGCATGCAAGAAGACGCAGAAGAGTCCAAGCAGGCGCGGAAGCGTCCAAGCAGTCGCGGAAGCGTCCAAGCAGGCGCGGTAGCGTCCAAGCAGTCGCGGAAGCGTCCAAGCAGGCGCGGTAGCGTCCAAGCAGGCGCGGAAGCGTGCAAGCAGTCGCGGAAGCGTCCAAGCAGGCGCGGAAGCATGCAAGAAGACGCCGAAGAGTCCAAGCAGTCGCGGAAGCGTCCAAGCAGGCGCGGAAGCGTCCAAGCAGGCGCGGAAGCGTCCAAGCAGGCGCGGAAGAGTCCAAGAAGTAGCGGAAGCGTCCAAGCAGGCGCGGTAGCGTCCAAGCAGTCGCGGAAGAGTCCAAGCAGTCGCGGAAGCGTCCAAGCTGGCGCGGTAGCGTCCAAGCAGGCGCGGAAACGTCCAAGCAGTCGCGGAAGCATGCAAGAATACGCAGAAGAGTCCAAGCAGGCGCGGAAGCGTCCAAGCAGGCGCGGAAACGTCCAAGTAGGCGCGGAAGCATGCAAGAAGGCGCGGTAGCGTCCAAGCAGTCGCGGAAGCGTCCAAGCAGGCGCGGAAGCGTCCAAGCAGGCGCGGAAGAGTCCAAGAAGTAGCGGAAGCGTCCAAGCAGGCGCGGTAGCGTCCAAGCAGTCGCGGAAGCGTCCAAGCAGGCGCGGTAGTGTCCAAGCAGTCGCGGAAGCGTCCAAGCAGGCGGGGAAGCATGCAAGCAGGCGCGGAAGCATCCAAGCAGGCGCGGAAACGTCCAAGCAGGCGGGGAAGCATGCAAGCACACGCGGAAACGTCCAAGCAGGCGCGGAAGCGTCCAAGCAGGCGCGGAAGCGTCCAAGCAGGCGCGGAAGCGTCCAAGCAGGCGCGGTAGCGTCCAAGCAGTCGCGGAAGCGTCCAAGCAGGCGCGGTAGCGTCCAAGCAGGCGCCGAAGCGTGCAAGCAGTCGCGGAAGCGTCCAAGCAGGCGCGGAAGCATGCAAGAAGACGCCGAAGAGTCCAAGCAGCCGCGGAAGCGTCCAAGCAGGCGCGGAAGCGTCCAAGCAGTCGCGGAAGCGTCCAAGCAGGCGCGGTAGCGTCCAAGCAGTCGCGGAAGCGTCCAAGCAGGCGCGGTAGTGTCCAAGCAGTCGCGGAAGCGTCCAAGCAGGCGGGGAAGCATGCAAGCAGGCGCGGAAGCATCCAAGCAGGCGCGGAAACGTCCAAGCAGGCGGGGAAGCATGCAAGCACACGCGGAAACGTCCAAGCAGGCGCGGAAGCGTCCAAGCAGGCGCGGAAGCGTCCAAGCAGGCGCGGAAGCGTCCATGCAGGCGCGGAAGAGTCCAAGAAGTAGCGGAAGCGTCCAAGCAGGCGCGGTAGCGTCCAAGCAGTCGCGGAAGAGTCCAAGCAGTCGCGGAAGCGTCCAAGCAGGCGCGAAAGCATGCAAGCAGGCGCGGAAGCATGAAAGAAGACGCAGAAGAGTCCAAGCAGGCGCGGAAGCGTCCAAGCAGTCGCGGAAGCGTCCAAGCAGGCGCGGAAGAGTCCAAGCAGGCGCGGCAGCGTCCAAGCAGGCGCGGAAACGTCCAAGCAGGCGCGGAAGCATGCAAGAAGACGCAGAAGAGTCCAAGCAGGCGAGGTAGCGTCCAACCAGGCGCGGAAGCGTCCAAGCAGTCGCGGAAGCGTCCAAGCAGGCGCGGTAGCGTCCAAGCAGGCGCGGAAACGTCCAAGCAGGCGCGGAAGCATGAAAGAAGACGCAGAAGAGTCCAAGCAGGCGCGGAAGCGTCCAAGCAGACGGGGAAGCATGCAAGCAGGCGCGGAAGCATGAAAGAAGACGCAGAAGCGTCCAAGCAGTCGCGGAAGCGTCCAAGCAGGCGCGGTAGCGTCCAAGCAGGCGCGGAAACGTCCAAGCAGGCGCGGAAGCATGCAAGAAGACGTAGAAGAGTCCAAGCAGGCGCGGAAGCGTCCAAGCAGGCTGGGAAGCATGCAAGCAGGCGCGGAAGCGTCCAAGCAGACGCGGAAGCGTCCAAGCAGGCGCGGAAACGTCCAAGCAGGCGCGGTAGGGTCCAAGCAGGCGCGGTAGCGTCCAAGCAGGCGCGGAAACGTCCAAGCAGGCGCGGAAGCATGCAAGCAGGCGCGGAAGCGTCCAAGAAGACGCAGAAGAGTTCAGGCAGGCGCGGAAGCGTCCAAGCAGTCGCGGAAGCGTCCAAGCAGGCGCGGTAGCGTCCAAGCAGTCGCGGAAGCGTCCAAGCAGGCGCGAAAGCGTCCAAGCAGGCGGGGAAGCATGCAAGCAGGCGCGGAAGCGTCCAAGCAGGCGCGGAAACGTCCAAGCAGGCGCGGAAGCGTCCAAGCAGTCGCGGAAGCGTCCAAGCAGGCGCGGTAGCGTCCAAGCAGGCGCGGAAACGTCCAAGCAGGCGCGAAAGCGTCCAAGCAGGCGGGGAAGCATGCAAGCAGGCGCGGAAGCGTCCAAGCAGGCGCGGAAGCGTCCAAGCAGGCGCGGAAGCGTACAAGCAGGCGCGAAAGCGTCCAAGCAGGCTTGGAACCGTGCAAGCAGGCGCGGAAGCGTCCAAGCAGGCGCAGAATCGCCCAAGCAGGCGCGGAAGCGTCCAAGCAGGCGCGGAAATGTCCAAGCAGTCGCGGAAGCGTCCAAGCAGGCGCGGAAGCGTCCAAGAAGGCGCGGAAGCATCCAAGCAGGCGCGGTAGCGTCCAAGCAGGCGCGGTAGCGTCCAAGCAGGCGCAGAACCGTGTAAGCAGGCGCGTAAGCGTCCAAGCAGGCTCGGAAGCGTCCAAGCAGGCGCGGAAGCGTCCAAGCAGTCGCGGAAGCGTCCAAGCAGGCTAGGTAGCGTCCAAGCAGGCTAGGTAGCGTCCAAGCAGTCGCGGAAGAGTCCAAGCAGGCGCGGCAGCGTCCAAGCAGGCGCGGAATCGTCCAAGCAGGCGCGGAAGCATGCAAGAAGACGCAGAAGAGTCCAAGCAGGCGCGGAAGCGTCCAAGCAGTCGCGGAAGCGTCCAAACAGGCGCGGAAGCATGCAAGAAGACGCAGAATAGTCCAAGCAGGCGCGGAAGCGTCCAAGCAGTCGCGGAA
This sequence comes from Cerceris ruficornis, assembly GCA_963989415.1. Lineage (NCBI taxonomy): Eukaryota > Metazoa > Arthropoda > Insecta > Hymenoptera > Crabronidae > Cerceris > Cerceris ruficornis. The sequence continues at coordinate 6,566,468 of OZ022520.1, forward strand.
GCGTCCAAGCAGGCTAGGTAGCGTCCAAGCAGTCGCGGAAGCGTCCAAGCAGGCGCGGTAGTGTCCAAGCTGGCGCGGAAACGTCCAAGCAGGCGCGGAAGAATGCAAGAAGGCGCAGAAGAGTCCAAGCAGGCGCGGAAGCGTCCAAGCAGTCGCGGAAGCGTCCAAGCAGGCGCGGAAGCGTCCAAGCAGGCGCGGTAGCGTCCATGCAGTCGCGGAAGCGTCCAAGCAGGCGCGGTAGCGTCCAAGCAGGCGCGGAAGCATGCAAGAAGACGCAGAATAGTCCAAGCAGGCGCGGAAGCGTCCAAGCAGTCGTGGAAGCGTCCAAGCAGGCGCGGTAGCGTCCAAGCAGGCGCGGAAACGTCCAAGCAGGCGCGGAAGCATGCAAGAAGACGCAGAAGAGTCCAAGCAGGCGCAGAAGCGTCCATGCAGTCGCGGAAGCGTCCAAGCAGGCGCGGTAGCGTCCAAGCAGGCGCGGTAGCGTCCAAGCAGGCGCGGAAACGTCCAAGCAGGCGCGGAAGCATGCAAGAAGGCGCAGAAGAGTCCAAGCAGGCGCGGAAACGTCGAAGCAGGCGGGGAAGCATGCAAGCAGGCGCGGAAGCGTCCAAGCAGGCGCGGAAGCGTCCAAGCAGGCGCAGAATCGCCCAAGCAGGCGCGGAAGCGTCCAAGCAGGCGCGGAAATGTCCAAGCAGTCGCGGAAGCGTCCAAGCAGGCGCGGAAGCGTCCAAGAAGGCGCGGAAGCATCCAAGCAGGCGCGGTAGCGTCCAAGCAGGCGCGGAAGCGTCCAAGCAGGCGCAGAACCGTGTAAGCAGGCGCGTAAGCGTCCAAGCAGGCTCGGAAGCGTCCAAGCAGGCGCGGAAGCGTCCAAGCAGGCGCGGAAACGTCCAAGCAGGCGGGGAAGCATGCAAGCAGGCGCGGAAGCGTCCAAGCAGGCGCGGAAACGTCCAAGCAGGCGCGGAAGCATGCAAGTAGGCGCAGAAGAGTCCAAGCAGGCGCGGAAGCGTCCTAGCAGTCGCGGAAGAGTCCAAGCAGGCGCGGAAGCGTCCAAGCAGTCGCGGAAGCGTCCAAGCAGGCGCGGTAGCGTCCAAGCAGTCGCGGAAGCGTCCAAGCAGGCGCGGAAGCGTCCAAGTAGGCGCGGCAGCATGCATGAAGGCGGAGAAGAGTCCAAGCAGGCGCGGAAGCGTCCAAGCAGGCGCGGAAGCGTCCAAGCAGTCGCGGAAGTTTCCAAACAGGCGCGGAAGCATGCAAGAAGACGCAGAATAGTCCAAGCAGGCGCGGAAGCGTCCAAGCAGTCGCGGAAGCGTCCAAGCAGGCTAGGTAGCGTCCAAGCAGTCGCGGAAGAGTCCAAGCAGGCGCGGCAGCGTCCAAGCAGGCGCGGAATCGTCCAAGCAGGCGCGGAAGCATGCAAGAAGACGCAGAAGAGTCCAAGCAGGCGCGGAAGCGTCCAAGCAGGAGGGAAAGCATGCAAGCAGGCGCGGAAGCGTCCAAGCAGGCGCGGAAACGTCCAAGTAGGCGCGGAAGCATGCAAGAAGGCGCAGAAGAGTCCAAGCAGGCGCGGAAGCGACGAAGCAGGCGCGGAAACGTCCAAGCAGACGCGGAAGCATGCAAGAAGACGCAGAAGAGTCCAAGCAGGCGCAGAAGCGTCCATGCAGTCGCGGAAGCGTCCAAGCAGGCGCGGTAGCGTCCAAGCAGGCGCGGTAGCGTCCAAGCAGGCGCGGAAACGTCCAAGCAGGCGCGGAAGCATGCAAGAAGGCGCAGAAGAGTCCAAGCAGGCGCGGAAACGTCCAAGCAGGCGGGGAAGCATGCAAGCAGGCGCGGAAGCGTCCAAGCAGGCGCGGAAACGTCCAAGCAGGCGCGGAAGCATGCAAGAAGGCGCAGAAGAGTCCAAGCAGGCGCGGAAGCGTCCTAGCAGTCGCGGAAGAGTCCAAGCAGGCGCGGAAGCGTCCAAGCAGACGCGGAAGCGTCCAAGCAGTCGCGGAAGCGTCCAAATAGGCGCGGTAGCGTCCAAGCAGGCGCGGAAACGTCCAAGCAGGCGCGGAAGCATGCAAGCAGGCGCGGAAGCGTCCAAGAAGACGCAGAAGAGTTCAGGCAGGCGCGGAAGCGTCCAAGCAGTCGCGGAAGCGTCCAAGCAGGCGCGGTAGCGTCCAAGCAGTCGCGGAAGCGTCCAAGCAGGCGCGAAAGCGTCCAAGCAGGCGCGGAAGCGTCCAAGTAGGCGCGGCAGCATGCATGAAGGCGGAGAAGGGTCCAAGCAGGCGCGGAAGCGTCCAAGCAGGCGCGGAAGCGTCCAAGCAGGCGCGGAAGCGTACAAGCAGGCGCGAAAGCGTCCAAGCAGGCTTGGAACCGTGCAAGCAGGCGCGGAAGCGTCCAAGCAGGCGCAGAATCGCCCAAGCAGGCGCGGAAGCGTCCAAGCAGGCGCGGAAATGTCCAAGCAGTCGCGGAAGCGTCCAAGCAGGCGCGGAAGCGTCCAAGAAGGCGCGGAAGCATCCAAGCAGGCGCGGTAGCGTCCAAGCAGGCGCGGAAGCGTCCAAGCAGGCGCAGAACCGTGTAAGCAGGCGCGTAAGCGTCCAAGCAGGCTCGGAAGCGTCCAAGCAGGCGCGGAAGCGTCCAAGCAGTCGCGGAAGCGTCCAAGCAGGCTAGGTAGCGTCCAAGCAGGCTAGGTAGCGTCCAAGCAGGCTAGGTAGCGTCCAAGCAGTCGCGGAAGAGTCCAAGCAGGCGCGGCAGCGTCCAAGCAGGCGCGGTATCGTCCAAGCAGGCGCGGAAGCATGCAAGAAGACGCAGAAGAGTCCAAGCAGGCGCGGAAGCGTCCAAGCAGTCGCGGAAGCGTCCAAACAGGCGCGGAAGCATGCAAGAAGACGCAGAATAGTCCAAGCAGGCGCGGAAGCGTCCAAGCAGTCGCGGAAGCGTCCAAGCAGGCTAGGTAGCGTCCAAGCAGTCGCGGAAGCGTCCAAGCAGGCGCGGTAGTGTCCAAGCTGGCGCGGAAACGTCCAAGCAGGCGCGGAAGAATGCAAGAAGGCGCAGAAGAGTCCAAGCAGGCGCGGAAGCGTCCAAGCAGTCGCGGAAGCGTCCAAGCAGGCGCGGAAGCGTCCAAGCAGGCGCGGTAGCGTCCATGCAGTCGCGGAAGCGTCCAAGCAGGCGCGGTAGCGTCCAAGCAGGCGCGGAAGCATGCAAGAAGACGCAGAATAGTCCAAGCAGGCGCGGAAGCGTCCAAGCAGTCGTGGAAGCGTCCAAGCAGGCGCGGTAGCGTCCAAGCAGGCGCGGAAACGTCCAAGCAGGCGCGGAAGCATGCAAGAAGACGCAGAAGAGTCCAAGCAGGCGCAGAAGCGTCCATGCAGTCGCGGAAGCGTCCAAGCAGGCGCGGTAGCGTCCAAGCAGGCGCGGTAGCGTCCAAGCAGGCGCGGAAACGTCCAAGCAGGCGCGGAAGCATGCAAGAAGGCGCAGAAGAGTCCAAGCAGGCGCGGAAACGTCGAAGCAGGCGGGGAAGCATGCAAGCAGGCGCGGAAGCGTCCAAGCAGGCGCGGAAACGTCCAAGTAGGCGCGGCAGCATGCAAGAAGGCGCAGAAGAGTCCAAGCAGGCGCGGAAGCGTCCAAGCAGTCGCGGAAGCGTCCAAGCAGGCGCGGTAGCGTCCAAGCTGGCGCGGAAACGTCCAAGCAGGCGCGGAAGCATGCAAGAAGGCGCAGAAGAGTCCAAGCAGGCGCGGAAGCGTCCAAGCAGTCGCGGAAACGTCCAAGCAGGCGCGGTAGCGTCCAACCAGGCGCGGAAGCGTCCAAGCAGTCGCGGAAGCGTCCAAGCAGGCGCGGTAGCGTCCAAGCAGTCGCGGAAGCGTCCAAGCAGGCGCGGAAGCGTCCAAGCAGGCGCGGAAGCGTCCAAGTAGGCGCGGCAGCATGCATGAAGGCGGAGAAGAGTCCAAGCAGACGCGGAAGCGTCCAAGCAGGCGCGGAAGCGTCCAAGCAGGCGCGGAAGCGTCCAAGCAGGCGCGGAAGCGTACAAGCAGGCGCGAAAGCGTCCAAGCAGGCTTGGAACCGTGCAAGCAGGCGCGGAAGCGTCCAAGCAGGCGCAGAATCGCCCAAGCAGGCGCGGAAGCGTCCAAGCAGGCGCGGAAATGTCCAAGCAGTCGCGGAAGCGTCCAAGCAGGCGCGGAAGCGTCCAAGAAGGCGCGGAAGCATCCAAGCAGGCGCGGTAGCGTCCAAGCAGGCGCGGAAGCGTCCAAGCAGGCGCAGAACCGTGTAAGCAGGCGCGTAAGCGTCCAAGCAGGCTCGGAAGCGTCCAAGCAGGCGCGGAAGCGTCCAAGCAGGCGCGGAAACGTCCAAGCAGGCGGGGAAGCATGCAAGCAGGCGCGGAAGCGTCCAAGCAGGCGCGGAAACGTCCAAGCAGGCGCGGAAGCATGCAAGTAGGCGCAGAAGAGTCCAAGCAGGCGCGGAAGCGTCCTAGCAGTCGCGGAAGAGTCCAAGCAGGCGCGGAAGCGTCCAAGCAGTCGCGGAAGCGTCCAAGCAGGCGCGGTAGCGTCCAAGCAGTCGCGGAAGCGTCCAAGCAGGCGCGGAAGCGTCCAAGTAGGCGCGGCAGCATGCATGAAGGCGGAGAAGAGTCCAAGCAGGCGCGGAAGCGTCCAAGCAGGCGCGGAAGCGTCCAAGCAGGCGCGGAAGCGTACAAGCAGGCGCGAAAGCGTCCAAGCAGGCTTGGAACCGTGCAAGCAGGCGCGGAAGCGTCCAAGCAGGCGCAGAATCGCCCAAGCAGGCGCGGAAGCGTCCAAGCAGGCGCGGAAGCGTCCAAGCACTCGCGGAAGCGTCCAAGCAGGCGCGGTATCGTCCAGGCAGGCGCGGAAGCGTCCAAGCAGGCGCGGAAGCGTCCAAGCAGGCGCGGAAACGTCCAAGCAGGCGGGGAAGCATGCAAGCAGGCGCGGAAGCGTCCAAGCAGGCGCGGAAGCGTCCAAGCAGGCGCAGAATCGCCCAAGCAGGCGCGGAAGCGTCCAAGCAGGCGCGGAAGCGTCCAAGCACTCGCGGAAGCGTCCAAGCAGGCGCAGAATCGCCCAAGCAGGCGCGGAAGCGTCCAAGCAGGCGCGGAAGCGTCCTAGCAGTCGCGGAAGAGTCCAAGCAGGCGCGGAAGCGTCCAAGCAGTCGCGGAAGCGTCCAACCAGGCGCGGATACGTCCAAGCAGTCGCGGAAGCGTCCAAGCAGGCGCGGTAGCGTCCAAGCAGGCGCGGAAGCGTCCAAGCAGTCGCGGAAGCGTCCAAGCAGGCGCGGTAGCGTCCAAGCAGTCGCGGAAGCGTCCAAGCAGGCGCGGAAGCGTCCAAGCAGGCGCGGAAGCGTCCAAGTAGGCGCGGCAGCATGCATGAAGGCGGAGAAAAGTCCAAGCAGGCGCGGAAGCGTCCAAGCAGGCGCGGAAGCGTCCAAGCAGGCGCGGAAACGTCCAAGCAGGCGGGGAAGCATGCAAGCAGGCGCGGAAGCGTCCAAGCAGGCGCGGAAGCATGCAAGTAGGCGCAGAAGAGTCCAAGCAGGCGCGGAAGCGTCCTAGCAGTCGCGGAAGAGTCCAAGCAGGCGCGGAAGCGTCCAAGCAGGCGCAGAATCGCCCAAGCAGGCGCGGAAGCGTCCAAGCAGGCGCGGAAGCGTCCAAGCACTCGCGGAAGCGTCCAAGCAGGCGCGGTATCGTCCAGGCAGGCGCGGAAGCGTCCAAGCAGGCGCGGAACCGTCCAAGCACTCGCGGAAGCGTCCAAGCAGTCGCGGAAGCGTCCAAGCAGACGCAGAAGCGTCCAAGCAGGAGCGGAAACGTCCAAGCAGGCGCAGAATCGCCCAAGCAGGCGCGGAAGCGTCCAAGCAGGCGCGGAAATGTCCAAGCAGTCGCGGAAGCGTCCAAGCAGGCGCGGAAGCGTCCAAGAAGGCGCGGAAGCATCCAAGCAGGCGCGTAAGCGTCCAAGCAGGCTCGGAAGCGTCCAAGCAGGCGCGGAAGCGTCCAAGCACTCGCGGAAGCGTCCAAGCAGGCGCGGTATCGTCCAGGCAGGCGCGGAAGCGTCCAAGTAGGCGCGGCAGCATGCATGAAGGCGGAGAAGAGTCCAAGCAGGCGCGGAAGCGTCCAAGCAGGCGCGGAAGCGTCCAAGCAGGCGCGGAAGCGTACAAGCAGGCGCGGAATCGTCCAAGCAGGCGCGGAAGCATGCAAGAAGACGCAGAAGAGTCCAAGCAGGCGCGGAAGCGTCCAAGCAGGAGGGAAAGCATGCAAGCAGGCGCGGAAGCGTCCAAGCAGGCGCGGAAACGTCCAAGTAGGCGCGGAAGCATGCAAGAAGGCGCAGAAGAGTCCAAGCAGGCGCGGTAGCGTCCAAGCAGTCGCGGAAGCGTCCAAGCAGGCGCGGAAGCGTCCAAGCAGGCGCGGAAGCGTCCAAGTAGGCGCGGCAGCATGCATGAAGGCGGAGAAGAGTCCAAGCAGGCGCGGAAGCGTCCAAGCAGGCGCGGAAGCATGCAAGAAGGCACCGAAGCGTCCAAGCAGGCGCGGAAGCGTCCAAGCAGGCGCGGAAGCGACCAAGCAGGCGCGGAAGCGTCCAAGCAGGCGCGGTAGCGTCCAAGCAGGCGCGGAAGCGTCCAAGCAGGCGCGGAAGCGTCCAAGCAGGCGCGGAAGCGTCCAAGCAGGCGCGGAAGCGTCCAAGCAGGCGCGGAAGCGTCTAAGCAGGCGCGGAAGCATGCAAGAAGGCGCCGAAGAGTCCAAGCGGGCGCGGAAGCGTGCAAGCAGGCGCGGAAGCGTCCAAGCAGGCGCGGAAGCGTCCAAGCAGGCGCGGAAACGTCCAAGCCAGCGCGGAAGCGTCCAAGCAGGCGCGGAAGCGTCCAAGCAGACGCGGAAGCGTCCAAGCAGGCGCGGAAGCGTCCAAGCAGGCGCGGAAGCATGCAAGAAGGCACCGAAGCGTCCAAGCAGGCGCGGAAGCGTCCAAGCAGGCGCGGAAGCGACCAAGCAGGCGCGGAAGCGTCCAAGCAGGCGCGGTAGCGTCCAAGCAGGCGCGGAAGCGTCCAAGCAGGCGCGGAAGCGTCCAAGCAGGCGCGGAAGCGTCCAAGCAGGCGCGGAAGCATCCAAGCAGGCGCGGAAGCGTCCAAGCAGGAGCGGAAGCATGCAAGAAGGCGCAGAACAGTCCAAGCAGGCGCGGAAGCGTCCAAGCAGGCCCGGAAGCGTCCAAGCAGGGGCGGAAGCGTCCAAGCAGGCGCGGAAGCGTCCAAGCAGGCGAGGAAGCATGCAAGCAGGCGCGGAAGCGTCTAAGCAGGCGCGGTAGCGTCCAAGCAGGCGCGGAAGCGTCCAAGCAGGCGCGGAACCGTCCAAGCAGGCGCGGAACCGTCCAAGTAGGCACGGAAGCATGCAAGAAGGCGCAGAAGAGTCCAAGCAGGCGCGAAAACGTCCAAGTAGGCGCGGAAGTGACCAATCAGGCGCGGTAGCGTCCAAGCAGGCGCGGAAGCGTCCAAGCAGGCGCGGAACCGTCCAAGCACTCGCGGAAGCGTCCAAGCAGGCGCGAAAGCGTCCAAGCAGGCTCGGAACCGTGCAAGCAGGCGCGGAACCGTCCAAGCAGGCCAGGAAGCATGCAAGCAGGCGCGGAAGCGTCCAAGCAGGCGCGGAAACGTCCAAGTAGGCGCGGAAGCATGCAAGAAGGCGCAGGAGAGTCCAAGCAGGCGCGAAAACGTCCAAGTAGGCGCGGAAGCGACCAAGAAGGCGGGGTAGCGTCCAAGGAGGCGCGGAAGCGTCCAAGCAGGCGCGGAAGCATGCAAGCAGGCGGGGAAGCATGCAACAAGGCGCAGAAGAGTCCAAGCAGGCGCGGAAGTGTCCAAGCAGGCGCGGAAGCGTCCAAGCAGGCTCGGAAGCATGCAAGAAAGCGCAGATGAGTCCAAGCAGGCGCGGAAGCGGCCAAGCAGACGCGGTAGCGTCCAAGCAGGCGCGGAAGCACGTAAGAAGGCGCAGAAGAGTCCAAGCAGGCGCGGAAGTGTCCAAGCAGGCGCGGAAGCATGCAAGAAGGCGCAGAAGTGTCCAAGCAGGCGCGGAAGTGTCCAAGCAGGCGCGGAAGCGTCCAAGCAGGCGCGGTAGCGTCCAAGCAGTCGCGGAAGAGTCCAAGAAGTCGCGGAAGCGTCCAAGCAGACGCGGTAGCGTCCAAGCAGACGCGGAAGAGTCCAAGCAGGCGCGGTAGCGTCCAACCAGGCGCGGAAGCGTCCAAGCAGGCGGGGAAGCATGCAAGCAGGCGCGGAAGCGTCCAAGCAGGCGCGGAAACGTCCAAGCAGGCGCGGCAGCATGCAAGAAGGCGCAGAAGAGTCCAAGCAGGCGCGGAAGCGTCCAAGCAGGCGCGGAAGCATGCAAGCAGGCGCGGAAGCGTCCAAGCAGTCGCGGAAGCGTCCAAGTAGACGCGGTAGCGTCCAAGTAGTCGCGGAAGCGTCCAAGCAGGCGCGGAAGCGTCCAAGCAGGCGCGGAAGCGTCCAAGTAGGCGCGGCAGCATGCATGAAGGCGGAGAAGAGTCCAAGCAGACGCGGAAGCGTCCAAGCAGGCGCGGAAGCGTCCAAGCAGGCGCGGAAGCGTCCAAGCAGGCGCGGAAGCGTCCAAGTAGGCGCGGCAGCATGCATGAAGGCGGAGAAGAGTCCAAGCAGACGCGGAAGCGTCCAAGCAGGCGCGGAAGCGTCCAAGCAGGCGCGGAAGCGTACAAGCAGGCGCGAAAGCGTCCAAGCAGGCTTGGAACCGTGCAAGCAGGCGCGGAAGCGTCCAAGCAGGCGCAGAATCGCCCAAGCAGGCGCGGAAGCGTCCAAGCAGGCGCGGAAATGTCCAAGCAGTCGCGGAAGCGTCCAAGCAGGCGCGGAAGCGTCCAAGAAGGCGCGGAAGCATCCAAGCAGGCGCGGTAGCGTCCAAGCAGGCGCGGAAGCGTCCAAGCAGGCGCAGAACCGTGTAAGCAGGCGCGTAAGCGTCCAAGCAGGCTCGGAAGCGTCCAAGCAGGCGCGGAAGCATCCAAGCAGTCGCGGAAGCGTCCAAGCAGGCTAGGTAGCGTCCAAGCAGTCGCGGAAGAGTCCAAGCAGGCGCGGCAGCGTCCAAGCAGGCGCGGAATCGTCCAAGCAGGCGCGGAAGCATGCAAGAACACGCAGAAGAGTCCAAGCAGGCGCGGAAGCGTCCAAGCAGTCGCGGAAGCGTCCAAACAGGCGCGGAAGCATGCAAGAAGACGCAGAATAGTCCAAGCAGGCGCGGAAGCGTCCAAGCAGTCGCGGAAGCATCCAAGCAGGCTAGGTAGCGTCCAAGCAGTCGCGGAAGCGTCCAAGCATCCGCGGTAGTGTCCAAGCTGGCGCGGAAACGTCCAAGCAGGCGCGGAAGCATGCAAGAAGGCGCAGAAGAGTCCAAGCAGGCGCGGAAACGTCCAAGCAGGCGCGGAAGCATGCAAGAAGACGCAGAAGAGTCCAAGCAGGCGCAGAAGCGTCCATGCATTCGCGGAAGCGTCCAAGCAGGCGCGGTAGCGTCCAAGCAGGCGCGGTAGCGTCCAAGCAGGCGCGGAAACGTCCAAGCAGGCGCGGAAGCATGCAAGAAGACGCAGAAGAGTCCAAGCAGGCGCAGAAGCGTCCATGCAGTCGCGGAAGCGTCCAAGCAGGCGCGGTAGCGTCCAAGCAGGCGCGGTAGCGTCCAAGCAGGCGCGGAAACGTCCAAGCAGGCGCGGAAGCATGCAAGAAGGCGCAGAAGAGTCCAAGCAGGCGCGGAAACGTCCAAGCAGGCGGGGAAGCATGCAAGCAGGCGCGGAAGCGTCCAAGCAGGCGCGGAAACGTCCAAGCAGGCGCGGCAGCATGCAAGAAGGCGCAGAAGAGTCCAAGCAGGCGCGGAAGCGTCCAAGCAGTCGCGGAAGCGTCCAAGCAGGCGCGGAAGCGTCCAAGCAGTCGCGGAAGCGTCCAAGCAGGCTAGGTAGCGTCCAAGCAGTCGCGGAAGAGTCCAAGCAGGCGCGGCAGCGTCCAAGCAGGCGCGGAATCGTCCAAGCAGGCGCGGAAGCATGCAAGAAGACGCAGAAGAGTCCAAGCAGGCGCGGAAGCGTCCAAGCAGTCGCGGAAGCGTCCAAACAGGCGCGGAAGCATGCAAGAAGACGCAGAATAGTCCAAGCAGGCGCGGAAGCGTCCAAGCAGTCGCGGAAGCGTCCAAGCAGGCTAGGTAGCGTCCAAGCAGTCGCGGAAGCGTCCAAGCAGGCGCGGTAGTGTCCAAGCTGGCGCGGAAACGTCCAAGCAGGCGCGGAAGAATGCAAGAAGGCGCAGAAGAGTCCAAGCAGGCGCGGAAGCGTCCAAGCAGTCGCGGAAGCGTCCAAGCAGGCGCGGAAGCGTCCAAGCAGGCGTGGTAGCGTCCATGCAGTCGCGGAAGCGTCCAAGCAGGCGCGGTAGCGTCCAAGCAGGCGCGGAAGCATGCAAGAAGACGCAGAATAGTCCAAGCAGGCGCGGAAGCGTCCAAGCAGTCGTGGAAGCGTCCAAGCAGGCGCGGTAGCGTCCAAGCAGGCGCGGAAACGTCCAAGCAGGCGCGGAAGCATGCAAGAAGGCGCAGAAGAGTCCAAGCAGGCGCGGAAACGTCGAAGCAGGCGGGGAAGCATGCAAGCAGGCGCGGAAGCGTCCAAGCAGGCGCGGAAACGTCCAAGTAGGCGCGGAAACGTCCAAGCAGGCGCGGTATGGTCCAACCAGGCGCGGAAGCGTCCAAGCAGTCGCGGAAGCGTCCAAGCAGGCGCGGTAGCGTCCAAGCAGTCGCGGAAGCCTCCAAGCAGGCGCGGAAGCGTCCAAGCAGGCGCGGAAGCGTCCAAGTAGGCGCGGCAGCATGCATGAAGGCGGAGAAGAGTCCAAGCAGGCGCGGAAGCGTCCAAGCAGGCGCGGTAGCGTCCAAGCAGGCGCGGAAGCGTCCAAGCAGGCGCAGAACCGTGTAAGCAGGCGCGTAAGCGTCCAAGCAGGCTCGGAAGCGTCCAAGCAGGCGCGGAAGCGTCCAAGCAGTCGCCGAAGCGTCCGAGCACTCCCGGAAGCGTCCAAGCAGGCGCGTAAGCGTCCAAGCAGGCTCGGAAGCGTCCAAGCAGGCGCGGTAGCGTCCAAGCAGGCGCGGAAACATCCAAGCAGGCGCGGAAGCATGCAAGAAGACGCAGAAGAGTCCAAGCAGGCGCGGAAGCGTCCAAGCAGTCGCGGAAGTTTCCAAACAGGCGCGGAAGCATGCAAGAAGACGCAGAATAGTCCAAGCAGGCGCGGAAGCGTCCAAGCAGTCGCGGAAGCGTCCAAGCAGGCTAGGTAGCGTCCAAGCAGTCGCGGAAGAGTCCAAGCAGGCGCGGCAGCGTCCAAGCAGGCGCGGAATCGTCCAAGCAGGCGCGGAAGCATGCAAGAAGACGCAGAAGAGTCCAAGCAGGCGCGGAAGCGTCCAAGCAGGAGGGAAAGCATGCAAGCAGGCGCGGAAGCGTCCAAGCAGGCGCGGAAACGTCCAAGTAGGCGCGGAAGCATGCAAGAAGGCGCAGAAGAGTCCAAGCAGGCGCGGAAGCGTCCAAGCAGTCGCAGAAGCGTCCAAGCAGGCGCGGTAGCGTCCAACCAGGCGCGGAAGCGTCCAAGCAGTCGCGGAAGCGTCCAAGCAGGCGTGGTAGTGTCCAAGCTGGCGCGGAAACGTCCAAGCAGGCGCGGAAGTATGCAAGAAGGCGCAGAAGAGTCCAAGCAGGCGCGGAAGCGTCCAAGCAGTCGCGGAAGCGTCCAAGCAGGCGCGGAAGCGTCCAAGCAGGCGCGGTAGCGTCCAACCAGGCGCGGATACGTCCAAGCAGTCGCGGAAGCGTCCAAGAAGGCGCGGTAGCGTCCAAGCAGGCGCGGAAACGTCCAAGCAGGCGCGGAAGCATGCAAGAAGACGCAGAAGAGTCCAAGCAGGCGCGGAAGCATGCAAGAAGACGCAGAAGAGTCCAAGCAGGCGCGGAAGCGTCCAAGCAGTCGCGGAAGCGTCCAAACAGGCGCGGAAGCATGCAAGAAGACGCAGAATAGTCCAAGCAGGCGCGGAAGCGTCCAAGCAGTCGCGGAAGCGTCCAAGCAGGCTAGGTAGCGTCCAAGCAGTCGCGGAAGCGTCCAAGCAGGCGCGGTAGTGTCCAAGCTGGCGCGGAAACGTCCAAGCAGGCGCGGAAGAATGCAAGAAGGCGCAGAAGAGTCCAAGCAGGCGCGGAAGCGTCCAAGCAGTCGCGGAAGCGTCCAAGCAGGCGCGGAAGCGTCCAAGCAGGCGTGGTAGCGTCCATGCAGTCGCGGAAGCGTCCAAGCAGGCGCGGTAGCGTCCAAGCAGGCGCGGAAGCATGCAAGAAGACGCAGAATAGTCCAAGCAGGCGCGGAAGCGTCCAAGCAGTCGTGGAAGCGTCCAAGCAGGCGCGGTAGCGTCCAAGCAGGCGCGGAAACGTCCAAGCAGGCGCGGAAGCATGCAAGAAGGCGCAGAAGAGTCCAAGCAGGCGCGGAAACGTCGAAGCAGGCGGGGAAGCATGCAAGCAGGCGCGGAAGCGTCCAAGCAGGCGCGGAAACGTCCAAGTAGGCGCGGAAACGTCCAAGCAGGCGCGGTATGGTCCAACCAGGCGCGGAAGCGTCCAAGCAGTCGCGGAAGCGTCCAAGCAGGCGCGGTAGCGTCCAAGCAGTCGCGGAAGCCTCCAAGCAGGCGCGGAAGCGTCCAAGCAGGCGCGGAAGCGTCCAAGTAGGCGCGGCAGCATGCATGAAGGCGGAGAAGAGTCCAAGCAGGCGCGGAAGCGTCCAAGCAGGCGCGGTAGCGTCCAAGCAGGCGCGGAAGCGTCCAAGCAGGCGCAGAACCGTGTAAGCAGGCGCGTAAGCGTCCAAGCAGGCTCGGAAGCGTCCAAGCAGGCGCGGAAGCGTCCAAGCAGTCGCCGAAGCGTCCGAGCACTCCCGGAAGCGTCCAAGCAGGCGCGTAAGCGTCCAAGCAGGCTCGGAAGCGTCCAAGCAGGCGCGGTAGCGTCCAAGCAGGCGCGGAAACATCCAAGCAGGCGCGGAAGCATGCAAGAAGACGCAGAAGAGTCCAAGCAGGCGCGGAAGCGTCCAAGCAGTCGCGGAAGTTTCCAAACAGGCGCGGAAGCATGCAAGAAGACGCAGAATAGTCCAAGCAGGCGCGGAAGCGTCCAAGCAGTCGCGGAAGCGTCCAAGCAGGCTAGGTAGCGTCCAAGCAGTCGCGGAAGAGTCCAAGCAGGCGCGGCAGCGTCCAAGCAGGCGCGGAATCGTCCAAGCAGGCGCGGAAGCATGCAAGAAGACGCAGAAGAGTCCAAGCAGGCGCGGAAGCGTCCAAGCAGGAGGGAAAGCATGCAAGCAGGCGCGGAAGCGTCCAAGCAGGCGCGGAAACGTCCAAGTAGGCGCGGAAGCATGCAAGAAGGCGCAGAAGAGTCCAAGCAGGCGCGGAAGCGTCCAAGCAGTCGCAGAAGCGTCCAAGCAGGCGCGGTAGCGTCCAACCAGGCGCGGAAGCGTCCAAGCAGTCGCGGAAGCGTCCAAGCAGGCGTGGTAGTGTCCAAGCTGGCGCGGAAACGTCCAAGCAGGCGCGGAAGTATGCAAGAGGGCGCAGAAGAGTCCAAGCAGGCGCGGAAGCGTCCAAGCAGTCGCGGAAGCGTCCAAGCAGGCGCGGAAGCGTCCAAGCAGGCGCGGTAGCGTCCAACCAGGCGCGGATACGTCCAAGCAGTCGCGGAAGCGTCCAAGAAGGCGCGGTAGCGTCCAAGCAGGCGCGGAAACGTCCAAGCAGGCGCGGAAGCATGCAAGAAGACGCAGAAGAGTCCAAGCAGGCGCAGAAGCGTCCATGCAGTCGCGGAAGCGTCCAAGCAGGCGCGGTAGCGTCCAAGCAGGCGCGGTAGCGTCCAAGCAGGCGCGGAAACGTCCAAGCAGGCGCGGAAGCATGCAAGAAGGCGCAGAAGAGTCCAAGCAGGCGCGGAAACGTCCAAGCAGGCGGGGAAGCATGCAAGCAGGCGCGGAAGCGTCCAAGCAGGCGCGGAAACGTCCAAGCAGGCGCGGAAGCATGCAAGAAGGCGCAGAAGAGTCCAAGCAGGCGCGGAAGCGTCCTAGCAGTCGCGGAAGAGTCCAAGCAGGCGCGGAAGCGTCCAAGCAGTCGCGGAAGCGTCCAAGCAGTCGCGGTAGCGTCCAAATAGGCGCGTAGCGTCCAAGCAGGCGCGGAAACGTCCAAGCAGGCGCGGAAGCATGCAAGCAGGCGCGGAAGCGTCCAAGAAGACGCAGAAGAGTTCAAGCAGGCGCGAAAGAGTCCAAGCAGTCGCGGAAGCGTCCAAGCAGGCGCGGTAGCGTCCAAGCAGTCGCGGAAGCGTCCAAGCAGGCGCGGAAGCGTCCAAGCAGGCGCGGAAGCGTCCAAGCAGGCGCGGAAGCGTACAAGCAGGCGCGAAAGCGTCCAAGCAGGCTTGGAACCGTGCAAGCAGGCGCGGAAGCGTCCAAGCAGGCGCAGAATCGCCCAAGCAGGCGCGGAAGCGTCCAAGCAGGCGCGGAAGCGTCCACACAGGCGCGGAAGCGTCCAAGTAGGCGCGGAAGCATCCAAGCAGGCGCGGAAGCGTCCAAGCAGTCGCGGAAGCGTCCAAGCAAGCGCGGAAGCGTCCAAGCAGGCGCGGAAGCGTGCGAGCAGGCGCGGAAGCGTGCAAGCAGGCGCGGAAGCGTCCAAGCATGCGCGGTAGCGTCCAAGCAGGCGCGGAAGCGTCCAAGCAGGCGCGGAAGCGTCCAAGCAGGCGCGGAAGCGTCCAAGCAGGCGCGGAAGCGTCTAAGCAGGCGCGGAAGCATGCAAGAAGGCGCCGAAGAGTCCAAGCGGGCGCGGAAGCGTGCAAGCAGGCGCGGAAGCGTCCAAGCAGGCGCGGAAGCGTCCAAGCAGGCGCGGAAGCGTCCAAGCAGGCGCGGAAACGTCCAAGCCGGCGCGGAAGCGTCCAAGCAGGCGCGGAAGCGTCCAAGCAGACGCGGAAGCGTCCAAGCAGGCGCGGAAGCGTCCAAGCAGGCGCGGAAGCATGCAAGAAGGCACCGAAGCGTCCAAGCAGGCGCGGAAGCGACCAAGCAGGCGCGGAAGCGTCCAAGCAGGCGCGGAAGCGTCCAAGCAGGCGCGGAAGCGTCCAACCAGGCGCGGAAGCATCCAAGTAGGCGCGGCAGCATGCAAGAAGGCGCAGAAGAGTCCAAGCAGGCGCGGAAGAGTCCAAGCAGGCGCGGAAGCGTCCAAGCAGGCGCGGAAGCGTCCAAGCAGGCGCGGAAGCGTCCAAGCAGGCGCGGAAGCGTCCAACCAGGCGCGGAAGCGTCCAAGTAGGCGCGGCGGCATGCAAGAAGGCGCAGAAGAGTCCAAGCAGGCGCGGAAGCGTCCAAGCAGGCGCGGAAGCGTCCAAGCAGGCGCGGAAGCATCCAAGCAGGCGCGGAAGCGTCCAAGCAGGAGCGGAAGCATGCAAGAAGGCGCAGAACAGTCCAAGCAGGCGCGGAAGCGTCCAAGCAGGCCCGGAAGCGTCCAAGCAGGGGCGGAAGCGTCCAAGCAGGCGCGGAAGCGTCCAAGCAGGCGAGGAAGCATGCAAGCAGGCGCGGAAGCGTCTAAGCAGGCGCGGTAGCGTCCAAGCAGGCGCGGAAGCGTCCAAGCAGGCGCGGAACCGTCCAAGCACTCGCGGAAGCGTCCAAGCAGTCGCGGAAGCGTCCAAGCAGTCGCGGAAGCGTCCAAGCAGGCGCGGAACCGTCCAAGTAGGCACGGAAGCATGCAAGAAGGCGCAGAAGAGTCCAAGCAGGCGCGAAAACGTCCAAGTAGGCGCGGAAGTGACCAATCAGGCGCGGTAGCGTCCAAGCAGGCGCGGAAGCGTCCAAGCAGGCGCGGAACCGTCCAAGCACTCGCGGAAGCGTCCAAGCAGGCGCGAAAGCGTCCAAGCAGGCTCGGAACCGTGCAAGCAGGCGCGGAACCGTCCAAGCAGGCCAGGAAGCATGCAAGCAGGCGCGGAAGCGTCCAAGCAGGCGCGGAAACGTCCAAGTAGGCGCGGAAGCATGCAAGAAGGCGCAGGAGAGTCCAAGCAGGCGCGAAAACGTCCAAGTAGGCGCGGAAGCGACCAAGAAGGCGGGGTAGCGTCCAAGGAGGCGCGGAAGCGTCCAAGCAGGCGCGGAAGCATGCAAGCAGGCGCGGAAGCATGCAAGAAGGCGCAGAAGAGTCCAAGCAGGCGCGGAAGTGTCCAAGCAGGCGCGGAAGCGTCCAAGCAGGCGCGGAAGCATGCAAGAAAGCGCAGATGAGTCCAAGCAGGCGCGGAAGCGGCCAAGCAGACGCGGTAGCGTCCAAGCAGGCGCGGAAGCACGTAAGAAGGCGCAGAAGAGTCCAAGCAGGCGCGGAAGTGTCCAAGCAGGCGCGGAAGCATGCAAGAAGGCGCAGAAGTGTCCAAGCAGGCGCGGAAGTGTCCAAGCAGGCGCGGAAGCGTCCAAGCAGGCGCGGTAGCGTCCAAGCAGTCGCGGAAGAGTCCAAGAAGTCGCGGAAGCGTCCAAGCAGACGCGGTAGCGTCCAAGCAGACGCGGAAGAGTCCAAGCAGGCGCGGAAGTGTCCAAGCAGACGCGGAAGCGTCCAAGCAGGCGCGGTAGCGTCCAAGCAGGCGCGGAAGCGTCCAAGCAGTCGCGGAAGCGTCCAAGCAGTCGCGGTAGCGTCCAACCAGGCGCGGAAGCGTCCAAGCAGTCGCGGAAGCTTCCAAACAGGCGCGGAAGCATGCAAGAAGGCGCAGAAGAGTCCAAGCAGGCGCGGAAGCGACCAAGCAGTCGCGGAAGCGTCCAAGCAGGCGCGGAAGCGTCCAAGCAGGCGCGGTAGCGTCCAACCAGGCGCGGATACGTCCAAGCAGTCGCGGAAGCGTCCAAGCAGGCGCGGTAGCGTCCAAGCAGCCGCGGAAGCGTCCAAGCAGGCGCGGAAGCGTCCAAGCAGTCGCGGAAGCGTCCAAGCAGGCGCGGTAGCGTCCAAGCAGTCGCGGAAGCGTCCAAGCAGGCGCGGTAGTGTCCAAGCAGTCGCGGAAGCGTCCAAGCAGGCGGGGAAGCATGCAAGCAGGCGCGGAAGCATCCAAGCAGGCGCGGAAACGTCCAAGCAGGCGGGGAAGCATGCAAGCACACGCGGAAACGTCCAAGCAGGCGCGGAAGCGTCCAAGCAGGCGCGGAAGCGTCCAAGCAGGCGCGGAAGCGTCCAAGCAGGCGCGGAAGAGTCCAAGAAGTAGCGGAAGCGTCCAAGCAGGCGCGGTAGCGTCCAAGCAGTCGCGGAAGAGTCCAAGCAGTCGCGGAAGCGTCCAAGCAGGCGCGAAAGCATGCAAGCAGGCGCGGAAGCATGAAAGAAGACGCAGAAGAGTCCAAGCAGGCGCGGAAGCGTCCAAGCAGTCGCGGAAGCGTCCAAGCAGGCGCGGAAGAGTCCAAGCAGGCGCGGCAGCGTCCAAGCAGGCGCGGAAACGTCCAAGCAGGCGCGGAAGCATGCAAGAAGACGCAGAAGAGTCCAAGCAGGCGAGGTAGCGTCCAACCAGGCGCGGAAGCGTCCAAGCAGTCGCGGAAGCGTCCAAGCAGGCGCGGTAGCGTCCAAGCAGGCGCGGAAACGTCCAAGCAGGCGCGGAAGCATGAAAGAAGACGCAGAAGAGTCCAAGCAGGCGCGGAAGCGTCCAAGCAGACGGGGAAGCATGCAAGCAGGCGCGGAAGCATGAAAGAAGACGCAGAAGCGTCCAAGCAGTCGCGGAAGCGTCCAAGCAGGCGCGGTAGCGTCCAAGCAGGCGCGGAAACGTCCAAGCAGGCGCGGAAGCATGCAAGAAGACGTAGAAGAGTCCAAGCAGGCGCGGAAGCGTCCAAGCAGGCTGGGAAGCATGCATGCAGGCGCGGAAGCGTCCAAGCAGACGCGGAAGCGTCCAAGCAGGCGCGGAAACGTCCAAGCAGGCGCGGTAGGGTCCAAGCAGGCGCGGTAGCGTCCAAGCAGGCGCGGAAACGTCCAAGTAGGCGCGGAAGCATGCAAGAAGGCGCAGAAGAGTCCAAGCAGGCGCGATAGCGTCCAACCAGGCGCGGAAGCGTCCAAGCAGTCGCGGAAGCGTCCAAGCAGGCGCGGAAACGTCCAAGTAGGCGCGGAAGCATGCACGAAGGAGCAGAAGCGTCCAAGCAGGCGCGGTAGCGTCCAACCAGGCGCGGAAGCGTCCAAGCAGTCGCGGAAGCGTCCAAGCAGGCGCGGTAGCGTCCAAGCAGTCGCGGAAGCGTCCAAGCAGGCGCGGTAGCGTCCAAGCAGGCGCGGAAGCGTGCAAGCAGTCGCGGAAGCGTCCAAGCAGGCGCGGAAGCATGCAAGAAGACGCCGAAGAGTCCAAGCAGTCGCGGAAGCGTCCAAGCAGGCGCGGAAGCGTCCAAGCAGTCGCGGAAGCGTCCAAGCAGGCGCGGTAGCGTCCAAGCAGGCGCGGAAACGTCCAAGCAGGCGCGGAAGCATGAAAGAAGACGCAGAAGAGTCCAAGCAGGCGCGGAAGCGTCCAAGCAGACGGGGAAGCATGCAAGCAGGCGCGGAAGCATGAAAGAAGACGCAGAAGCGTCCAAGCAGTCGCGGAAGCGTCCAAGCAGGCGCGGTAGCGTCCAAGCAGGCGCGGAAACGTCCAAGCAGGCGCGGAAGCATGCAAGAAGACGTAGAAGAGTCCAAGCAGGCGCGGAAGCGTCCAAGCAGGCGCGGAAGCATGCAAGAAGACGCCGAAGAGTCCAAGCAGTCGCGGAAGCGTCCAAGCAGGCGCGGAAGCGTCCAAGCAGTCGCGGAAGCGTCCAAGCAGGCGCGGAAGCGTCCAAGCAGGCGCGGAAGCGTCCAAGCAGGCGCGGAAGCGTCTAAGCAGGCGCGGAAGCATGCAAGAAGGCGCCGAAGAGTCCAAGCGGGCGCGGAAGCGTGCAAGCAGGCGCGGAAGCGTCCAAGCAGGCGCGGAAGCGTCCAAGCAGGCGCGGAAGCGTCCAAGCAGGCGCGGAAACGTCCAAGCCGGCGCGGAAGCGTCCAAGCAGGCGCGGAAGCGTCCAAGCAGGCGCGGAAGCATGCAAGAAGGCACCGAAGCGTCCAAGCAGGCGCGGAAGCGACCAAGCAGGCGCGGAAGCGTCCAAGCAGGCGCGGAAGCGTCCAAGCAGGCGCGGAAGCGTCCAACCAGGCGCGGAAGCATCCAAGTAGGCGCGGCAGCATGCAAGAAGGCGCAGAAGAGTCCAAGCAGGCGCGGAAGAGTCCAAGCAGGCGCGGAAGCGTCCAAGCAGGCGCGGAAGCGTCCAAGCAGGCGCGGAAGCGTCCAAGCAGGCGCGGAAGCGTCCAACCAGGCGCGGAAGCGTCCAAGTAGGCGCGGCGGCATGCAAGAAGGCGCAGAAGAGTCCAAGCAGGCGCGGAAGCGTCCAAGCAGGCGCGGAAGCGTCCAAGCAGGCGCGGAAGCATCCAAGCAGGCGCGGAAGCGTCCAAGCAGGAGCGGAAGCATGCAAGAAGGCGCAGAACAGTCCAAGCAGGCGCGGAAGCGTCCAAGCAGGCCCGGAAGCGTCCAAGCAGGGGCGGAAGCGTCCAAGCAGGCGCGGAAGCGTCCAAGCAGGCGAGGAAGCATGCAAGCAGGCGCGGAAGCGTCTAAGCAGGCGCGGTAGCGTCCAAGCAGGCGCGGAAGCGTCCAAGCAGGCGCGGAACCGTCCAAGCACTCGCGGAAGCGTCCAAGCAGTCGCGGAAGCGTCCAAGCAGTCGCGGAAGCGTCCAAGCAGGCGCGGAACCGTCCAAGTAGGCACGGAAGCATGCAAGAAGGCGCAGAAGAGTCCAAGCAGGCGCGAAAACGTCCAAGTAGGCGCGGAAGTGACCAATCAGGCGCGGTAGCGTCCAAGCAGGCGCGGAAGCGTCCAAGCAGGCGCGGAACCGTCCAAGCACTCGCGGAAGCGTCCAAGCAGGCGCGAAAGCGTCCAAGCAGGCTCGGAACCGTGCAAGCAGGCGCGGAACCGTCCAAGCAGGCCAGGAAGCATGCAAGCAGGCGCGGAAGCGTCCAAGCAGGCGCGGAAACGTCCAAGTAGGCGCGGAAGCATGCAAGAAGGCGCAGGAGAGTCCAAGCAGGCGCGAAAACGTCCAAGTAGGCGCGGAAGCGACCAAGAAGGCGGGGTAGCGTCCAAGGAGGCGCGGAAGCGTCCAAGCAGGCGCGGAAGCATGCAAGCAGGCGCGGAAGCATGCAAGAAGGCGCAGAAGAGTCCAAGCAGGCGCGGAAGTGTCCAAGCAGGCGCGGAAGCGTCCAAGCAGGCGCGGAAGCATGCAAGAAAGCGCAGATGAGTCCAAGCAGGCGCGGAAGCGGCCAAGCAGACGCGGTAGCGTCCAAGCAGGCGCGGAAGCACGTAAGAAGGCGCAGAAGAGTCCAAGCAGGCGCGGAAGTGTCCAAGCAGGCGCGGAAGCATGCAAGAAGGCGCAGAAGTGTCCAAGCAGGCGCGGAAGTGTCCAAGCAGGCGCGGAAGCGTCCAAGCAGGCGCGGTAGCGTCCAAGCAGTCGCGGAAGAGTCCAAGAAGTCGCGGAAGCGTCCAAGCAGACGCGGTAGCGTCCAAGCAGACGCGGAAGAGTCCAAGCAGGCGCGGAAGTGTCCAAGCAGACGCGGAAGCGTCCAAGCAGGCGCGGTAGCGTCCAAGCAGGCGCGGAAGCGTCCAAGCAGTCGCGGAAGCGTCCAAGCAGTCGCGGTAGCGTCCAACCAGGCGCGGAAGCGTCCAAGCAGTCGCGGAAGCTTCCAAACAGGCGCGGAAGCATGCAAGAAGGCGCAGAAGAGTCCAAGCAGGCGCGGAAGCGACCAAGCAGTCGCGGAAGCGTCCAAGCAGGCGCGGAAGCGTCCAAGCAGGCGCGGTAGCGTCCAACCAGGCGCGGATACGTCCAAGCAGTCGCGGAAGCGTCCAAGCAGGCGCGGTAGCGTCCAAGCAGCCGCGGAAGCGTCCAAGCAGGCGCGGAAGCGTCCAAGCAGTCGCGGAAGCGTCCAAGCAGGCGCGGTAGCGTCCAAGCAGTCGCGGAAGCGTCCAAGCAGGCGCGGTAGTGTCCAAGCAGTCGCGGAAGCGTCCAAGCAGGCGGGGAAGCATGCAAGCAGGCGCGGAAGCATCCAAGCAGGCGCGGAAACGTCCAAGCAGGCGGGGAAGCATGCAAGCACACGCGGAAACGTCCAAGCAGGCGCGGAAGCGTCCAAGCAGGCGCGGAAGCGTCCAAGCAGGCGCGGAAGCGTCCAAGCAGGCGCGGAAGAGTCCAAGAAGTAGCGGAAGCGTCCAAGCAGGCGCGGTAGCGTCCAAGCAGTCGCGGAAGAGTCCAAGCAGTCGCGGAAGCGTCCAAGCAGGCGCGAAAGCATGCAAGCAGGCGCGGAAGCATGAAAGAAGACGCAGAAGAGTCCAAGCAGGCGCGGAAGCGTCCAAGCAGTCGCGGAAGCGTCCAAGCAGGCGCGGAAGAGTCCAAGCAGGCGCGGCAGCGTCCAAGCAGGCGCGGAAACGTCCAAGCAGGCGCGGAAGCATGCAAGAAGACGCAGAAGAGTCCAAGCAGGCGAGGTAGCGTCCAACCAGGCGCGGAAGCGTCCAAGCAGTCGCGGAAGCGTCCAAGCAGGCGCGGTAGCGTCCAAGCAGGCGCGGAAACGTCCAAGCAGGCGCGGAAGCATGAAAGAAGACGCAGAAGAGTCCAAGCAGGCGCGGAAGCGTCCAAGCAGACGGGGAAGCATGCAAGCAGGCGCGGAAGCATGAAAGAAGACGCAGAAGCGTCCAAGCAGTCGCGGAAGCGTCCAAGCAGGCGCGGTAGCGTCCAAGCAGGCGCGGAAACGTCCAAGCAGGCGCGGAAGCATGCAAGAAGACGTAGAAGAGTCCAAGCAGGCGCGGAAGCGTCCAAGCAGGCTGGGAAGCATGCATGCAGGCGCGGAAGCGTCCAAGCAGACGCGGAAGCGTCCAAGCAGGCGCGGAAACGTCCAAGCAGGCGCGGTAGGGTCCAAGCAGGCGCGGTAGCGTCCAAGCAGGCGCGGAAACGTCCAAGTAGGCGCGGAAGCATGCAAGAAGGCGCAGAAGAGTCCAAGCAGGCGCGATAGCGTCCAACCAGGCGCGGAAGCGTCCAAGCAGTCGCGGAAGCGTCCAAGCAGGCGCGGAAACGTCCAAGTAGGCGCGGAAGCATGCACGAAGGAGCAGAAGCGTCCAAGCAGGCGCGGTAGCGTCCAACCAGGCGCGGAAGCGTCCAAGCAGTCGCGGAAGCGTCCAAGCAGGCGCGGTAGCGTCCAAGCAGTCGCGGAAGCGTCCAAGCAGGCGCGGTAGCGTCCAAGCAGGCGCGGAAGCGTGCAAGCAGTCGCGGAAGCGTCCAAGCAGGCGCGGAAGCATGCAAGAAGACGCCGAAGAGTCCAAGCAGTCGCGGAAGCGTCCAAGCAGGCGCGGAAGCGTCCAAGCAGTCGCGGAAGCGTCCAAGCAGGCGCGGTAGCGTCCAAGCAGGCGCGGAAACGTCCAAGCAGGCGCGGAAGCATGAAAGAAGACGCAGAAGAGTCCAAGCAGGCGCGGAAGCGTCCAAGCAGACGGGGAAGCATGCAAGCAGGCGCGGAAGCATGAAAGAAGACGCAGAAGCGTCCAAGCAGTCGCGGAAGCGTCCAAGCAGGCGCGGTAGCGTCCAAGCAGGCGCGGAAACGTCCAAGCAGGCGCGGAAGCATGCAAGAAGACGTAGAAGAGTCCAAGCAGGCGCGGAAGCGTCCAAGCAGGCTGGGAAGCATGCATGCAGGCGCGGAAGCGTCCAAGCAGACGCGGAAGCGTCCAAGCAGGCGCGGAAACGTCCAAGCAGGCGCGGTAGGGTCCTAGCAGGCGCGGTAGCGTCCAAGCAGGCGCGGAAACGTCCAAGTAGGCGCGGAAGCATGCAAGAAGGCGCAGAAGAGTCCAAGCAGGCGCAGAAGAGTCCAAGCAGGCGCGGAAGCGTCCAAGCAGGCGGGGAAGCATGCAAGCAGGCGCGGAAGCGTCCAAGGAGGCGCGGAAACGTCCAAGCAGGCGCGGAAGCATGCAAGAAGGCGCAGAAGCGTCCAAGCAGGCGCGGTAGCGTCCAAGCAGCCGCGGAAACGTCCAAGCAGGCGCGGAAGCATGCAAGAAGACGCAGAAGAGTCCAAGCAGGCGCGGAAGCGTCCAAGCAGGCGCGGACACGTCCAAGTAGGCGCGGAAGCATGCAAGAAGGCGCGGAAGCATCCAAGCAGGCGCGGTAGCGTCCAAGCAGGCGCAGAAACGTCCAAGCAGGCGCGGAAGCATGCAAGAAGACGCAGAAGAGTCCAAGCAGGCGCGGAAGCGTCCAAGCAGACGGGGAAGCATGCAAGCAGGCGCGGTAGCGTCCAACCAGGCGCGGAAGCGCCCAAGCAGTCGCGGAAACGTCCAGCAGGCGCGGAAACGTCCAAGTAGGCGCGGAAGCATGCACGAAGGAGCAGAAGCGTCCAAGCAGGCGCGGTAGCGTCCAACCAGGCGCGGAAGCGTCCAAGCAGTCGCGGAAGCATGAAAGAAGACGCAGAAGAGTCCAAGCAGGCGCGGAAGCGTCCAAGCAGTCGCGGAAGCGTCCAAGCAGGCGCGGAAGAGTGCAAGCAGGCGCGGCAGCGTCCAAGCAGGCGCGGAAACGTCCAACCAGGCGCGGAAGCGTCCAAGCAGTCGCGGAAACGTCCAAGCAGGCGCGGAAACGTCCAAGTAGGCGCGGAAGCATGCACGAAGGAGCAGAAGCGTCCAAGCAGGCGCGGTAGCGTCCAACCAGGCGCGGAAGCATGCAAGAAGGCGCAGAAGAGTCCAAGCAGGCGCGGAAGCGTCCAAGCAGGCGCGGTAGCGTCCAAGCAGTCGCGGAAGCGTCCAAGCAGGCGCGGTAGCGTCCAAGCAGTCGCGGAAGCGTCCAAGCAGGCGCGGTAGCGTCCAAGCAGGCGCAGAAGCGTCCAAGCAGTCGCGGAAGCGTCTAAGCAGGCGCGATAGCGTCCAACCAGGCGCGGAAGCGTCCAAGCAGTCGCGGAAGCGTCCAAGCAGGCGCGGAAACGTCCAAGTAGGCGCGGAAGCATGCACGAAGGAGCAGAAGCGTCCAAGCAGGCGCGGTAGCGTCCAACCAGGCGCGGAAGCGTCCAAGCAGTCGCGGAAGCGTCCAAGCAGGCGCGGTAGCGTCCAAGCAGTCGCGGAAGCGTCCAAGCAGGCGCGGTAGCGTCCAAGCAGGCGCGGAAGCGTGCAAGCAGTCGCGGAAGCGTCCAAGCAGGCGCGGAAGCATGCAAGAAGACGCCGAAGAGTCCAAGCAGTCGCGGAAGCGTCCAAGCAGGCGCGGAAGCGTCCAAGCAGGCGCGGTAGCGTCCAACCAGGCGCGGATGCGTCCAAGCAGTCGCGGAAGCGTCCAAGCAGGCGCGGTAGCGTCCAAGCAGGCGCGGAAACGTCCAAGCAGGCGCGGAAGCATGCAAGAAGGCGCAGAAGAGTCCAAGCAGGCGCGGAAGCGTCCAAACAGGCGCGGTAGCGTCCAAGCAGCCGCGGAAACGTCGAAGCAGTCGCGGAAGCATGCAAGAAGACGCAGAAGAGTCCAAGCAGTCGCAGAAGCGTCCAAGCAGGCGCGGTAGCGTCCAAGCAGGCGCGGAAGCGTGCAAGCAGTCGCGGAAGCGTCCAAACAGGCGCGGTAGCGTCCAAGCAGGCGCGGAAACGTCGAAGCAGTCGCGGAAGCATGCAAGAAGACGCAGAAGAGTCCAAGCAGGTGCGGAAGCGTCCAAGCAGGCGCGGAAGCGTCCAAGCAGGCGCGGTAGCGTCCAAGCAGTCGCGGAAGAGTCCAAGCAGTCGCGGTAGCGTCCAAGCAGGCGCGGTAGCGTCCAAGCAGGCGCGGAAGAGTCCAAGAAGTCGCGGAAGCGTCCAAGCAGGCGCGGTAGCGTCCAAGCAGTCGCGGAAGCGTCCAAGCAGGCGCGGTAGCGTCCAAGCAGGCGCGGAAGCGTGCAAGCAGTCGCGGAAGCGTCCAAGCAGGCGCGGAAGCGTCCAAGCATGCGCGGTAGCGTCCAAGCAGGCGCGGAAGCGTGCAAGCAGTCGCGGAAGCGTCCAAACAGGCGCGGTAGCGTCCAAGCAGGCGCGGAAACGTCCAAGCAGGCGCGGAAGCATGCAAGAAGGCGCCGAAGAGTCCAAGCAGTCGCAGAAGCGTCCAAGCAGGCGCGGTAGCGTCCAAGCAGGCGCGGAAGCGTGCAAGCAGTCGCGGAAGCGTCCAAGCAGGCGCGGAAGCATGCAAGAAGACGCCGAAGAGTCCAAGCAGTCGCGGAAGCGTCCAAGCAGGCGCGGTAGCGTCCAAGCAGCCGCGGAAGAGTCCAAGCAGGCGCGGAAGCGTGCAAGCAGTCGCGGAAGCGTCCAAGCAGGCGCGGAAGCATGCAAGAAGACGCCGAAGAGTCCAAGCAGTCGCGGAAGCGTCCAAGCAGGCGCGGAAGCGTCCAAGCAGGCGCGGAAGAGTCCAAGAAGTCGCGGAAGCGTCCAAGCAGGCGCGGTAGCGTCCAAGCAGTCGCGGAAGAGTCCAAGCAGTCGCGGAAGAGTCCAAGCAGTCGCGGAAGCGTCCAAACAGGCGCGGTAGCGTCCAAGCAGGCGCGGAAACGTCGAAGCAGTCGCGGAAGCATGCAAGAAGACGCAGAAGAGTCCAAGCAGGTGCGGAAGCGTCCAAGCAGACGCGGAAGCGTCCAAGCAGGCGCGGTAGCGTCCAAGCAGTCGCGGAAGAGTCCAAACAGTCGCGGTAGCGTCCAAGCAGGCGCGGTAGCGTCCAACCAGGCGCGGATGCGTCCAAGCAGTCGCGGAAGCGTCCAAGCAGGCGCGGTAGCGTCCAAGCAGGCGCGGAAACGTCCAAGCAGGCGCGGAAGCATGCAAGAAGGCGCAGAAGAGTCCAAGCAGGCGCGGAAGCGTCCAAGCAGTCGCGGAAGCGTCCAAGCAGGTGCGGTAGCGTCCAAGCAGGCGCGGAAGCGTCCAAGCAGGCGCGGAAGCATCCAAGCAGTCGCGGTAGAGTCCAAGCAGTCGCGGAAGCGTCCAAGCAGGCGCGGAAGCGTCCAAGCAGGAGCGGAAACGTCCAAGCAGGCGCGGAAGCATGCAAAAAGGCGTAGAAGAGTCCAAGCAGGCGCGGTAGCGTCCAAGCAGGCGCGGAAGCGTCCAAGCAGTCGCGGAAGCGTCCAAGCAGGCGCGGTAGCGTCCAAGCAGTCGCGGAAGCGTCCAAGCAGGCGCGGTAGTGTCCAAGCAGTCGCGGAAGCGTCCAAGCAGGCGGGGAAGCATGCAAGCAGGCGCGGAAGCATCCAAGCAGCCGCGGAAACGTCCAAGCAGGCGGGGAAGCATGCAAGCACACGCGGAAACGTCCAAGCAGGCGCGGAAGCGTCCAAGCAGGCGCGGAAGCGTCCAAGCAGGCGCGGAAGCGTCCAAGCAGGCGCGGTAGCGTCCAACCAGGCGCGGAAGCGTCCAAGCAGTCGCGGAAGCATCCAAGCAGTCGCGGTAGAGTCCAAGCAGTCGCGGAAGCGTCCAAGCAGGCGCGGAAGCGTCCAAGCAGGAGCGGAAACGTCCAAGCAGGCGCGGAAGCATGCAAAAAGGCGTAGAAGAGTCCAAGCAGGCGCGGTAGCGTCCAAGCAGGCGCGGAAGCGTCCAAGCAGTCGCGGAAGCGTCCAAGCAGGCGCGGTAGCGTCCAAGCAGTCGCGGAAGCGTCCAAGCAGGCGCGGTAGTGTCCAAGCAGTCGCGGAAGCGTCCAAGCAGGCGGGGAAGCATGCAAGCAGGCGCGGAAGCATCCAAGCAGCCGCGGAAACGTCCAAGCAGGCGGGGAAGCATGCAAGCACACGCGGAAACGTCCAAGCAGGCGCGGAAGCGTCCAAGCAGGCGCGGAAGCGTCCAAGCAGGCGCGGAAGCGTCCAAGCAGGCGCGGATGCATCCATATAGGCGCGAAAGTGTCCAAGCAGGCGCGGAAGCTTCCAAGCAGGCGCGGAAGCGTCCAAGCAGGCGCGGAAACGTCCAAGTAGGCGCGGAAGCATGCCCGAAGGAGCAGAAGAGTCCAAGCAGGCGCGGAAGCGTCCAAGCAGGCGCGGAAGCATGCAAGAAGGCGCAGAAGAGTCCAAGCAGGCGCGGAAGCGTCCAAGCAGTCGCGGAAGCGTCCAAGCAGGCGCGGTAGCGTCCAAGCAGTCGCGGAAGCGTCCAAGCAGGCGCGGTAGTGTCCAAGCAGTCGCGGAAGCGTCCAAGCAGGCGGGGAAGCATGCAAGCAGGCGCGGAAGCATCCAAGCAGGCGCGGAAACGTCCAAGCAGGCGGGGAAGCATGCAAGCACACGCGGAAACGTCCAAGCAGGCGCGGACACGTCCAAGTAGGCGCGGAAGCATGCAAGAAGGTGCGGAAGCATCCAAGCAGGCGCGGTAGTGTCCAAGCAGGCGCAGAAGAGTCCAAGCAGGCGCGGAAGCATGCAAGAAGGCGCAGAAGAGTCCAAGCAGGCGCGGAAGCGTCTAAGCAGGCGCAGAAGCGTCCAAGGAGTTGCGGAAGCGTCCAAGCAGGCGCGGTTGCGTCCAAGCAGGCGCGGAAGCATGCAAGAAGACGCAGAAGAGTCCAAGCAGGCGCGGAAGCGTCTAAGCAGGCGGAGAAGCGTCCAAGGAGTTGCGGAAGCGTCCAAGCAGGCGCGGTTGCGTCCAAGCAGGCGCGGAAGCATGCAAGAAGACGCAGAAGAGTCCAAGCAGGCGCGGAAGCGTCCAAGCAGGCGCGGACACGTCCAAGTAGGCGCGGAAGCATGCAAGAAGGCGCAGAAGAGTCCAAGCAGGCGCGGAAGCGTCTAAGCAGGCGCAGAAGCGTCCAAGCAGTTGCGGAAGCGTCCAAGCAGTCGCGGCAGCGTCCAAGCAGGCGCGGTAGCGTCCAAGCAGGCGCGGAAACGTCCAAGCAGGCGCGGAAGCATGAAAGAAGACGCAGAAGAGTCTAAGCAGGCGCGGAAGCGTCCAAGCAGTCGCGGAAGCGTCCAAGCAGGCGCGGAAGAGTCCAAGCAGGCGCGGCAGCGTCCAAGCAGGCGCGGAAACGTCCAAGCAGGCGCGGAAGCATGCAAGAAGACGCAGAAGAGTCCAAGCAGGCGCGGAAGCGTCCAAGCAGTCGCGGAAGCGTCCAAGCAGGCGCGGTAGCGTCCAAGCAGTCGCGGAAGCGTCCAAGCAGGCGCGGTAGCGTCCAAGCAGGCGCGGAAGCGTGCAAGCAGTCGCGGAAGCGTCCAAGCAGGCGCGGAAGCATGCAAGAAGACGCCGAAGAGTCCAAGCAGTCGCGGAAGCGTCCAAGCAGGCGCGGAAGCGTCCAAGCAGGCGCGGAAGCGTCCAAGCAGGCGCGGTAGAGTCCAAGAAGTAGCGGAAGCGTCCAAGCAGGCGCGGAAACGTCCAAGCAGTCGCGGAAGCATGCAAGAATACGCAGAAGAGTCCAAGCAGGCGCGGAAGCGTCCAAGCAGGCGCGGAAGCGTCCAAGCAGGCGCGGAAGCGTCCAAGCAGGCGCGGTAGCGTCCAACCAGGCGCGGATGCGTCCAAGCAGTCGCAGAAGCGTCCAAGCAGGCGCGGTAGCGTCCAACCAGGCGCGGAAGCGTCCAAGCAGTCGCGGAAGCATCCAAGCAGTCGCGGTAGAGTCCAAGCAGTCGCGGAAGCGTCCAAGCAGGCGCGGAAGCGTCCAAGCAGGAGCGGAAACGTCCAAGCAGGCGCGGAAGCATGCAAAAAGGCGTAGAAGAGTCCAAGCAGGCGCGGTAGCGTCCAAGCAGGCGCGGAAGCGTCCAAGCAGTCGCGGAAGCGTCCAAGCAGGCGCGGTAGCGTCCAAGCAGTCGCGGAAGCGTCCAAGCAGGCGCGGTAGTGTCCAAGCAGTCGCGGAAGCGTCCAAGCAGGCGGGGAAGCATGCAAGCAGGCGCGGAAGCATCCAAGCAGCCGCGGAAACGTCCAAGCAGGCGGGGAAGCATGCAAGCACACGCGGAAACGTCCAAGCAGGCGCGGAAGCGTCCAAGCAGGCGCGGAAGCGTCCAAGCAGGCGCGGAAGCGTCCAAGCAGGCGCGGTAGCGTCCAAGCAGGCGCGGAAGCGTCCAAGCAGTCGCGGAAGCGTCCAAGCAGGCGCGGAAGCGTCCAACCAGGCGCGGATGCGTCCAAGCAGTCGCAGAAGCGTCCAAGCAGGCGCGGTAGCGTCCAACCAGGCGCGGAAGCGTCCAAGCAGTCGCGGAAGCGTCCAAGCAGGCGGGGAAGCATGCAAGCAGGCGCGGAAGCATCCAAGCAGCCGCGGAAACGTCCAAGCAGGCGGGGAAGCATGCAAGCACACGCGGAAACGTCCAAGCAGGAGCGGAAACGTCCAAGCAGGCGCGGAAGCATGCAAAAAGGCGTAGAAGAGTCCAAGCAGGCGCGGTAGCGTCCAAGCAGGCGCGGAAGCGTCCAAGCAGTCGCGGAAGCGTCCAAGCAGGCGCGGAAGCGTCCAACCAGGCGCGGATGCGTCCAAGCAGTCGCAGAAGCGTCCAAGCAGGCGCGGTAGCGTCCAACCAGGCGCGGAAGCGTCCAAGCAGTCGCGGAAGCGTCCAAGCAGTCGCGGTAGAGTCCAAGCAGTCGCGGAGGCGTCCAAGCAGGCGCGGAAGCGTCCAAGCAGGAGCGGAAACGTCCAAGCAGGCGCGGAAGCATGCAAAAAGGCGTAGAAGAGTCCAAGCAGGCGCGGTAGCGTCCAAGCAGGCGCGGTAGCGTCCAAGCAGGCGCGGTAGCGTCCAAGCAGGCGCGGCAGCGTCCAAGCAGGCACGGAAACGTCCAAGTAGGCGCGGAAGCATGCAAGAAGGCGCAGAAGAGTCCAAGCAGGCGCGGAAGCGTCCAAGCAGACGCGGAAGCGTCCAAGCAGGCGCGGAAGCGTCCAAGCAGGCGCGGTAGAGTCCAAGCAGGCGCGGAAACGTCCAAGTAGGCGCGGAAGCATGCAAGAAGGCGCAGAAGAGTCCAAGCAGGCGCAGAAGAGTCCAAGCAGGCGCGGAAGCGTCCAAGCAGTCGCGGAAGCGTCCAAGCAGGCGCGCTAGCGTCCAAGCAGGCGCGGTAGCGTCCAAGCAGGCGCGGAAGCGTCCAAGCAGTCGCGGAAGCGTCCAAGCAGGCGCGATAGCGTCCAACCAGGCGCGGAAGCGTCCAAGCAGTCGCGGAAGCGTCCAAGCAGGCGCGGAAACGTCCAAGTAGGCGCGGAAGCATGCACGAAGGAGCAGAAGCGTCCAAGCAGGCTGGTAGCGTCCAACCAGGCGCGGAAGCGTCCAAGCAGTCGCGGAAGCGTCCAAGCAGGCGCGGTAGCGTCCAAGCAGTCGCGGAAGCGTCCAAGCAGGCGCGGTAGCGTCCAAGCAGGCGCGGAAGCGTGCAAGCAGTCGCGGAAGCGTCCAAGCAGGCGCGGAAGCATGCAAGAAGACGCCGAAGAGTCCAAGCAGTCGCGGAAGCGTCCAAGCAGGCGCGGAAGCGTCCTAGCAGGCGCGGAAGCGTCCAAGCAGGCGCGGAAGAGTCCAAGAAGTCGCGGAAGCGTCCAAGCAGGCGCGGTAGCGTCCGAGCAGTCGCGGAAGAGTCCAAGCAGTCGCGGAAGCGTCCAAGCAGGCGCGGTAGCGTCCAAGCTGGCGCGGAAACGTCCAAGCAGGCGCGGAAGCATGCAAGAATACGCAGAAGAGTCCAAGCAGGCGCGGAAGCGTCCAAGCAGGCGCGGAAACGTCCAAGTAGGCGCGGAAGCATGCAAGAAGGCGCGGTAGCGTCCAAGCAATCGCGGAAGCGTCCAAGCAGGCGCGGTAGCGTCCAACCAGGCGCGGAAGCGTCCAAGCAGGCGGGGAAGCATGCAAGCAGGCGCGGAAGCGTCCAAGCAGGCGCGGAAACGTCCAAGCAGGCGCGGCAGCATGCAAGAAGGCGCAGAAGAGTCCAAGCAGGCGCGGAAGCGTCCAAGCAGGCGCGGAAGCATGCAAGCAGGCGCGGAAGCGTCCAAGCAGTCGCGGAAGCGTCCAAGCAAGCGCGGAAGAGTCCAAGAAGTCGCGGAAGCGTCCAAGCAGACGCGGTAGCGTCCAAGCAGTCGCGGAAGAGTCCAAGCAGGCGCGGCAGAGTCCAAGCAGGCGCGGAAACGTCCAAGCAGGCGCGGAAGCATGCAAGAAGACGCAGAAGAGTCCAAGCAGGCGCGGAAGCGTCCAAGCAGGAGGGGAAGCATGCAAGCAGGCGCGGAAGCGTCCAAGCAGGCGCGGAAACGTCCAAGTAGGCGCGGAAGCATGCAAGAAGGTGCGGAAGCATCCAAGCAGGCGCGGTAGTGTCCAAGCAGGCGCAGAAGAGTCCAAGCAGGCGCGGAAGCATGCAAGAAGGAGCAGAAGAGTCCAAGCAGGCGCGGAAGCGTCCAAGCAGGCGCGGAAGCATGCAAGAAGGCGCAGAAGAGTCCAAGCAGGCGCGGAAGCGTCCAAGCAGTCGCGGAAGCGTCCAAGCAGGCGCGGAAGCATCCAAGCAGGCGCGGAAGCGTCCAAGCAGGCGCGGAAGAGTCCAAGAAGTAGCGGAAGCGTCCAAGCAGGCGCGGTAGCGTCCAACCAGGCGCGGAAGCGTCCAAGCAGGCGGGGAAGCATGCAAGCAGGCGCGGAAGCGTCCAAGCAGGCGCGGAAACGTCCAAGCAGGCGCGGCAGCATGCAAGAAGGTGCGGAAGCATCCAAGCAGGCGCGGTAGCGTCCAAGCAGGCGCAGAAGAGTCCAAGCAGGCGCGGAAGCATGCAAGAAGGCGCAGAAGAGTCCAAGCAGGCGCGGAAGCGTCCAAGCAGGCGCGGAAGCGTCCAAGCAGGCGCGGAAGCGTCCAAGCAGGCGCGGAAGAGTCCAAGAAGTCGCGGAAGCGTCCAAGCAGGCGCGGTAGCGTCCAAGCAGTCGCGGAAGAGTCCAAGCAGTCGCGGAAGAGTCCAAGCAGTCGCGGAAGCGTCCAAACAGGCGCGGTAGCGTCCAAGCAGGCGCGGAAACGTCGAAGCAGTCGCGGAAGCATGCAAGAAGGCGCAGAAGAGTCCAAGCAGGCGCGGAAGCGTCCAAGCAGTCGCGGAAACGTCCAAGCAGGCGCGGCAGCATGCAAGAAGGTGCGGAAGCATCCAAGCAGGCGCGGTAGCGTCCAAGCAGGCGCAGAAGAGTCCAAGCAGGCGCGGAAGCATGCAAGAAGGCGCAGAAGAGTCCAAGCAGGCGCGGAAGCGTCCAAGCAGTCGCGGAAGCGTCCAAGCAGGCGCGGTAGTGTCCAAGCAGTCGCGGAAGCGTCCAAGCAGGCGGGGAAGCATGCAAGCAGGCGCGGAAGCATCCAAGCAGGCGCGGAAACGTCCAAGCAGGCGAGGAAGAATGCAAGCAGACGCGGAGACGTCCAAGCAGGCGCGGACACGTCCAAGTAGGCGCGGAAGCATGCAAGAAGGTGCGGAAGCATCCAAGCAGGCGCGGTAGCGTCCAAGCAGGCGCAGAAGAGTCCAAGCAGGCGCGGAAGCATGCAAGAAGGCGCAGAAGAGTCCAAGCAGGCGCGGAAGCGTCCAAGCAGGCGCGGAAGCGTCCAAGCAGGCGCGGAAGCGTCCAAGCAGGCGCGGAAGAGTCCAAGAAGTCGCGGAAGCGTCCAAGCAGGCGCGGTAGCGTCCAAGCAGTCGCGGAAGAGTCCAAGCAGTCGCGGAAGAGTCCAAGCAGTCGCGGAAGCGTCCAAACAGGCGCGGTAGCGTCCAAGCAGGCGCGGAAACGTCGAAGCAGTCGCGGAAGCATGCAAGAAGACGCAGATGAGTCCAAGCAGGTGCGGAAGCGTCCAAGCAGGCGCGGAAGCGTCCAAGCAGGCGCGGAAGCGTCCAAGCAGGCGCGGAAGCGTCCAAGTAGGAGCGGAAACGTCCAAGCAGGCGCGGAAGCATGCAAAAAGGCGTAGAAGAGTCCAAGCAGGCGCGGTAGCGTCCAAGCAGGCGCGGTAGCGTCCAAGCAGGCGCGGTAGCGTCCAAGCAGGCGCGGCAGCGTCCAAGCAGGAGCGGAAACGTCCAAGCAGGCGCGGAAGCATGCAAAAAGGCGTAGAAGAGTCCAAGCAGGCGCGGTAGCGTCCAAGCAGGCGCGGTAGCGTCCAAGCAGGCGCGGTAGCGTCCAAGCAGGCGCGGCAGCGTCCAAGCAGGCACGGAAACGTCTAAGTAGGCGCGGAAGCATGCAAGAAGGCGCAGAAGAGTCCAAGCAGGCGCGGAAGCGTCCAAGCAGACGCGGAAGCGTCCAAGCAGGCGCGGAAGCGTCCAAGCAGGCGCGGTAGAGTCCAAGCAGGCGCGGAAACGTCCAAGTAGGCGCGGAAGCATGCAAGCAGGCGCGGAAGCGTCCAAGCAGACGCGGAAGCGTCCAAGCAGGAGGGGAAGCATGCAAGAAGACGCAGAAGAGTCCAAGCAGGCGCGGTAGCTTCCAAGCAGGCGCGGAAGCGCCCAAGCAGGCGCGGAAACGTCCAAGTAGGCGCGGAAGCATGCCCGAAGGAGCAGAAGAGTCCAAGCAGGCGCGGAAGCGTCCAAGCAGGCGCGGAAGCTTCCAAGCAGGCGCGGAAGCGCCCAAGCAGGCGCGGAAACGTCCAAGTAGGCGCGGAAGCATGCCCGAAGGAGCAGAAGAGTCCAAGCAGGCGCGGAAGCGTCCAAGCAGGCGCGGAAGCATGCAAGAAGGCGCAGAAGAGTCCAAGCAGGCGCGGAAGCGTCCAAGCAGTCGCGGAAGCGTCCAAGCAGGCGCGGTAGCGTCCAAGCAGTCGCGGAAGCGTCCAAGCAGGCGCGGTAGTGTCCAAGCAGTCGCGGAAGCGTCCAAGCAGGCGGGGAAGCATGCAAGCAGGCGCGGAAGCATCCAAGCAGGCGCGGAAACGTCCAAGCAGGCGGGGAAGCATGCAAGCACACGCGGAAACGTCCAAGCAGGCGCGGAAGCGTCCTAGCAGGCGCGGAAGCGTCCAAGCAGGCGCGGAAGAGTCCAAGAATTCGCGGAAGCGTCCAAGCAGGCGCGGTAGCGTCCGAGCAGTCGCGGAAGAGTCCAAGCAGTCGCGGAAGCGTCCAAGCAGGCGCGGTAGCGTCCAAGCAGGCGCGGAAACGTCCAAGCAGGCGCGGAAGCATGCAAGTATACGCAGAAGAGTCCAAGCAGGCGCGGAAGCGTCCAAGCAGGCGCGGAAACGTCCAAGTAGGCGCGGAAGCATGCAAGAAGGCGCGGTAGCGTCCAAGCAATCGCGGAAGCATGCAAGCAGGCGCGGAAGCGTCCAAGCAGGCGCGGAAACGTCCAAGCAGGCGCGGCAGCATGCAAGAAGGCGCAGAAGAGTCCAAGCAGGCGCGGAAGCGTCCAAGCAGGCGCGGAAGCATGCAAGCAGGCGCGGAAGCGTCCAAGCAGTCGCGGAAGCGTCCAAGCAAGCGCGGAAGAGTCCAAGAAGTCGCGGAAGCGTCCAAGCAGACGCGGTAGCGTCCAAGCAGTCGCGGAAGAGTCCAAGCAGGCGCGGCAGAGTCCAAGCAGGCGCGGAAACGTCCAAGCAGGCGCGGAAGCATGCAAGAAGACGCAGAAGAGTCCAAGCAGGCGCGGAAGCGTCCAAGCAGGAGGGGAAGCATGCAAGCAGGCGCGGAAGCGTCCAAGCAGGCGCGGAAACGTCCAAGTAGGCGCGGAAGCATGCAAGAAGGCGCAGAAGAGTGCAAGCAGGCGCGGAAGCGTCCAAGCAGTCGCAGAAGCGTCCAAGCAGGCGCGGTAGCGTCCAACAAGGCGCGGAAGAGTCCAAGAAGTCGCAGGAGCGTCCAAGCAGGCGCGGTAGCGTCCAACCAGGCGCGGAAGCGTCCAAGCAGGCGCGGAAGCATGCAAGAAGACGCAGAAGAGTCCAAGCAGGCGCGGAAGAGTCCAAGCAGGAGGGGAAGCATGCAAGCAGGCGCGGAAGCGTCCAAGCAGGCGCGGAAACGTCCAAGTAGGCGCGGAAGCATGCAAGAAGGCGCAGAAGAGTGCAAGCAGGCGCGGAAGCGTTCAAGCAGTCGCAGAAGCGTCCAAGCAGGCGCGGTAGCGTCCAACCAGGCGCGGAAGAGTCCAAGAAGTTGCAGGAGCGTCCAAGCAGGCACGGAAACGTCCAAGTAGGCGCGGAAGCATGCAAGAAGGCGCAGAAGAGTCCAAGCAGGCGCGGAAGCGTCCAAGCAGACGCGGAAGCGTCCAAGCAGGCGCGGAAGCGTCCAAGCAGGCGCGGTAGAGTCCAAGCAGGCGCGGAAACGTCCAAGTAGGCGCGGAAGCATGCAAGCAGGCGCGGAAGCGTCCAAGCAGACGCGGAAGCGTCCAAGCAGGAGGGGAAGCATGCAAGAAGACGCAGAAGAGTCCAAGCAGGCGCGGTAGCGTCCAAGCAGGCGCGGTAGCGTCCAACCAGGCGCGGATGCGTCCAAGCAGTCGCGGAAGCGTCCAAGCAGGCGCGGTAGCGTCCAAGCAGGCGCGGAAACGTCCAAGCAGGCGCGGAAGCATGCAAGAATACGCAGAAGAGTCCAAGCAGGCGCGGAAGCGTCCAAGTAGGCGCGGAAGCATGCAAGAAGGCGCAGAAGAGTCCAAGCAGGCGCGGAAGCGTCCAAGCAGTCGCAGAAGCGTCCAAGCAGGCGCGGTAGCGTCCAACCAGGCGCGGAAGAGTCCAAGAAGTTGCAGGAGCGTCCAAGCAGGCACGGAAACGTCCAAGTAGGCGCGGAAGCATGCAAGAAGGCGCAGAAGAGTCCAAGCAGGCGCGGAAGCGTCCAAGCAGACGCGGAAGCGTCCAAGCAGGCGCGGAAGCGTCCAAGCAGGCGCGGTAGAGTCCAAGCAGGCGCGGAAACGTCCAAGTAGGCGCGGAAGCATGCAAGCAGGCGCGGAAGCGTCCAAGCAGACGCGGAAGCGTCCAAGCAGGAGGGGAAGCATGCAAGAAGACGCAGAAGAGTCCAAGCAGGCGCGGTAGCGTCCAAGCAGGCGCGGTAGCGTCCAACCAGGCGCGGATGCGTCCAAGCAGTCGCGGAAGAGTCCAAGAAGTTGCAGGAGCGTCCAAGCAGGCACGGAAACGTCCAAGTAGGCGCGGAAGCATGCAAGAAGGCGCAGAAGAGTCCAAGCAGGCGCGGTAGCGTCCAAGCAGGCGCGGAAACGTCCAAGTAGGCGCGGAAGCATGCAAGAAGGCGCGGTAGCGTCCAAGCAATCGCGGAAGCATGCAAGCAGGCGCGGAAGCGTCCAAGCAGGCGCGGAAACGTCCAAGCAGGCGCGGCAGCATGCAAGAAGGCGCAGAAGAGTCCAAGCAGGCGCGGAAGCGTCCAAGCAGGCGCGGAAGCATGCAAGCAGGCGCGGAAGCGTCCAAGCAGTCGCGGAAGCGTCCAAGCAAGCGCGGAAGAGTCCAAGAAGTCGCGGAAGCGTCCAGGCAGACGCGGTAGCGTCCAAGCAGTCGCGGAAGAGTCCAAGCAGGCGCGGCAGAGTCCAAGCAGGCGCGGAAACGTCCAAGCAGGCGCGGAAGCATGCAAGAAGACGCAGAAGAGTCCAAGCAGGCGCGGAAGCGTCCAAGCAGGAGGGGAAGCATGCAAGCAGGCGCGGAAGCGTCCAAGCAGGCGCGGAAACGTCCAAGTAGGCGCGGAAGCATGCAAGAAGGCGCAGAAGAGTGCAAGCAGGCGCGGAAGCGTCCAAGCAGTCGCAGAAGCGTCCAAGCAGGCGCGGTAGCGTCCAACCAGGCGCGGAAGAGTCCAAGAAGTCGCAGGAGCGTCCAAGCAGGCGCGGTAGCGTCCAACCAGGCGCGGAAGCGTCCAAGCAGGCGCGGAAGCATGCAAGAAGACGCAGTAGAGTCCAAGCAGGCGCGGAAGAGTCCAAGCAGGAGGGGAAGCATGCAAGCAGGCGCGGAAGCGTCCAAGCAGGCGCGGAAACGTCCAAGTAGGCGCGGAAGCATGCAAGAAGGCGCAGAAGAGTCCAAGCAGGCGCGGAAGCGTCCAAGCAGTCGCAGAAGCGTCCAAGCAGGCGCGGTAGCGTCCAAGCAGTCGCGGAAGCGTCCAAGCAGGCGCGGTAGTGTCCAAGCAGTCGCGGAAGCGTCCAAGCAGGCGGGGTAGCATGCAAGCAGGCGCGGAAGCATCCAAGCAGGCGCGGAAACGTCCAAGCAGGCGGGGAAGCATGCAAGCAGACGCGGAAACGTCCAAGCAGGCGCGGACAAGTCCAAGTAGGCGCGGAAGCATGCAAGAAGGTGCGGAAGCATCCAAGCAGGCGCGGTAGCGTCCAAGCAGGCGCAGAAGAGTCCAAGCAGGCGCGGAAGCATGCAAGAAGGCGCAGAAGAGTCCAAGCAGGCGCGGGAGCGTCCAAGCAGGCGCGGAAGCGTCCAAGCAGGCGCGGAAGCGTCCAAGCAGGCGCGGAAGAGTCCAAGAAGTCGCGGAAGCGTCCAAGCAGGCGCGGTAGCGTCCAAGCAGTCGCGGAAGAGTCCAAGCAGTCGCGGAAGAGTCCAAGCAGTCGCGGAAGCGTCCAAACAGGCGCGGTAGCGTCCAAGCAGGCGCGGAAACGTCGAAGCAGTCGCGGAAGCATGCAAGAAGACGCAGAAGAGTCCAAGCAGGTGCGGAAGCGTCCAAGCAGGCGCGGAAGCGTCCAAGCAGGCGCGGAAGCGTCCAAGCAGGCGCGGAAGCGTCCAAGCAGGAGCGGAAACGTCCAAGCAGGCGCGGAAGCATGCAAAAAGGCGTAGAAGAGTCCAAGCAGGCGCGGTAGCGTCCAAGCAGGCGCGGTAGCGTCCAAGCAGGCGCGGTAGCGTCCAAGCAGGCGCGGAACCGTCCAAGCAGGCGCGGTAGTGTCCAAGCAGTCGCGGAAGCGTCCAAGCAGGCGGGGAAGCATGCAAGCAGGCGCGGAAGCATCCAAGCAGGCGCGGAAACGTCCAAGCAGGTGGGGAAGCATGCAAGCACACGCGGAAACGTCCAAGCAGTCGCGGAACCGTCCAAGCAGGCGCGGTAGTGTCCAAGCAGTCGCGGAAGCGTCCAAGCAGGCGGGGAAGCATGCAAGCAGGCGCGGAAGCATCCAAGCAGGCGCGGAAACGTCCAAGCAGGTGGGGAAGCATGCAAGCACACGCGGAAACGTCCAAGCAGGCGCGGACACGTCCAAGTAGGCGCGGAAGCATGCAAGAAGGTGCGGAAGCATCCAAGCAGGCGCGGTAGTGTCCAAGCAGGCGCAGAAGAGTCCAAGCAGGCGCAGAAGAGTCCAAGCAGGCGCGGAAGCATGCAAGAAGGAGCAGAAGAGTCCAAGCAGGCGCGGAAGCGTCCAAGCAGGCGCGGAAGCATGCAAGCAGGCGCGGAAGCGTCCAAGCAGGCGCGGAAACGTCCAAGCAGGCGCGGCAGCATGCAAGAAGGCGCAGAAGAGTCCAAGCAGGCGCGGAAGCGTCCAAGCAGGCGCGGAAGCATGCAAGCA
The DNA here is from genome assembly GCA_963989415.1 of Cerceris ruficornis. Classification (NCBI taxonomy): domain Eukaryota; kingdom Metazoa; phylum Arthropoda; class Insecta; order Hymenoptera; family Crabronidae; genus Cerceris; species Cerceris ruficornis. Next base: position 6,604,576 of record OZ022520.1, read on the forward strand.
GGCGCGGAAGCGTCCAAGCAGTCGCGGAAGCGTCCAAGCAAGCGCGGAAGAGTCCAAGAAGTCGCGGAAGCGTCCAAGCAGACGCGGTAGCGTCCAAGCAGTCGCGGAAGAGTCCAAGCAGGCGCGGCAGAGTCCAAGCAGGCGCGGAAACGTCCAAGCAGGCGCGGAAGCATGCAAGAAGACGCAGAAGAGTCCAAGCAGGCGCGGAAGCGTCCAAGCAGGAGGGGAAGCATGCAAGCAGGCGCGGAAGCGTCCAAGCAGGCGCGGAAACGTCCAAGTAGGCGCGGAAGCATGCAAGAAGGCGCAGAAGAGTGCAAGCAGGCGCGGAAGCGTCCAAGCAGTCGCAGAAGCGTCCAAGCAGGCGCGGTAGCGTCCAACCAGGCGCGGAAGAGTCCAAGAAGTCGCAGGAGCGTCCAAGCAGGCGCGGTAGCGTCCAACCAGGCGCGGAAGCGTCCAAGCAGGCGCGGAAGCATGCAAGAAGACGCAGAAGAGTCCAAGCAGGCGCGGAAGAGTCCAAGCAGGAGGGGAAGCATGCAAGCAGGCGCGGAAGCGTCCAAGCAGGCGCGGAAACGTCCAAGAAGGCGCGGAAGCATGCAAGAAGGCGCAGAAGAGTCCAAGCAGGCGCGGAAGCGTCCAAGCAGTCGCAGAAGCGTCCAAGCAGGCGCGGTAGCGTCCAAGCAGTCGCGGAAGCGTCCAAGCAGGCGCGGTAGTGTCCAAGCAGTCGCGGAAGCGTCCAAGCAGGCGCGGAAGCATGCAAGAAGACGCAGAAGAGTCCAAGCAGGCGCGGAAGCGTCCAAGCAGGAGGGGAAGCATGCAAGCAGGCGCGGAAGCGTCCAAGCAGGCGCGGAAACGTCCAAGTAGGCGCGGAAGCATGCAAGAAGGCGCAGAAGAGTGCAAGCAGGCGCGGAAGCGTCCAAGCAGTCGCAGAAGCGTCCAAGCAGGCGCGGTAGCGTCCAACAAGGCGCGGAAGAGTCCAAGAAGTCGCAGGAGCGTCCAAGCAGGCGCGGTAGCGTCCAACCAGGCGCGGAAGCGTCCAAGTAGGCGCGGAAGCATGCAAGAAGGCGCGGTAGCGTCCAAGCAATCGCGGAAGCATGCAAGCAGGCGCGGAAGCGTCCAAGCAGGCGCGGAAACGTCCAAGCAGGCGCGGCAGCATGCAAGAAGGCGCAGAAGAGTCCAAGCAGGCGCGGAAGCGTCCAAGCAGGCGCGGAAGCATGCAAGCAGGCGCGGAAGCGTCCAAGCAGTCGCGGAAGCGTCCAAGCAAGCGCGGAAGAGTCCAAGAAGTCGCGGAAGCGTCCAAGCAGACGCGGTAGCGTCCAAGCAGTCGCGGAAGAGTCCAAGCAGGCGCGGCAGAGTCCAAGCAGGCGCGGAAACGTCCAAGCAGGCGCGGAAGCATGCAAGAAGACGCAGAAGAGTCCAAGCAGGCGCGGAAGCGTCCAAGCAGGAGGGGAAGCATGCAAGCAGGCGCGGAAGCGTCCAAGCAGGCGCGGAAACGTCCAAGTAGGCGCGGAAGCATGCAAGAAGGCGCAGAAGAGTGCAAGCAGGCGCGGAAGCGTCCAAGCAGTCGCAGGAGCGTCCAAGCAGGCGCGGTAGCGTCCAACCAGGCGCGGAAGCGTCCAAGCAGGCGCGGAAGCATGCAAGAAGACGCAGAAGAGTCCAAGCAGGCGCGGAAGAGTCCAAGCAGGAGGGGAAGCATGCAAGCAGGCGCGGAAGCGTCCAAGCAGGCGCGGAAACGTCCAAGTAGGCGCGGAAGCATGCAAGAAGGCGCAGAAGAGTGCAAGCAGGCGCGGAAGCGTCCAAGCAGTCGCAGAAGCGTCCAAGCAGGCGCGGTAGCGTCCAACCAGGCGCGGAAGAGTCCAAGAAGTCGCAGGAGCGTCCAAGCAGGCACGGAAACTTCCAAGTAGGCGCGGAAGCATGCAAGAAGGCGCAGAAGAGTCCAAGCAGGCGCGGAAGCGTCCAAGCAGACGCGGTAGCGTCCAACCAGGCGCGGATGCGTCCAAGCAGTCGCGGAAGCGTCCAAGCAGGCGCGGTAGCGTCCAAGCAGGCGCGGAAACGTCCAAGCAGGCGCGGAAGCATGCAAGAAGGCGCAGAAGAGTCCAAGCAGGCGCGGAAGCGTCCAAGCAGTCGCGGAAGCGTCCAAGCAGGTGCGGTAGCGTCCAAGCAGGCGCGGAAGCGTCCAAGCAGGCGCGGTAGTGTCCAAGCAGTCGCGGAAGCGTCCAAGCAGGCGCGGAAGCATGCAAGAAGACGCAGAAGAGTCCAAGCAGGCGCGGAAGCGTCCAAGCAGGAGGGGAAGCATGCAAGCAGGCGCGGAAGCGTCCAAGCAGGCGCGGAAACGTCCAAGTAGGCGCGGAAGCATGCAAGAAGGCGCAGAAGAGTGCACGCAGGCGCGGAAGCGTCCAAGCAGTCGCAGAAGCGTCCAAGCAGGCGCGGTAGCGTCCAACAAGGCGCGGAAGAGTCCAAGAAGTCGCAGGAGCGTCCATGCAGGCGCGGTAGCGTCCAACCAGGCGCGGAAGCGTCCAAGTAGGCGCGGAAGCATGCAAGAAGGCGCGGTAGCGTCCAAGCAATCGCGGAAGCATGCAAGCAGGCGCGGAAGCGTCCAAGCAGGCGCGGAAACGTCCAAGCAGGCGCGGCAGCATGCAAGAAGGCGCAGAAGAGTCCAAGCAGGCGCGGAAGCGTCCAAGCAGGCGCGGAAGCATGCAAGCAGGCGCGGAAGCGTCCAAGCAGTCGCGGAAGCGTCCAAGCAAGCGCGGAAGAGTCCAAGAAGTCGCGGAAGCGTCCAAGCAGACGCGGTAGCGTCCAAGCAGTCGCGGAAGAGTCCAAGCAGGCGCGGCAGAGTCCAAGCAGGCGCGGAAACGTCCAAGCAGGCGCGGAAGCATGCAAGAAGACGCAGAAGAGTCCAAGCAGGCGCGGAAGCGTCCAAGCAGGAGGGGAAGCATGCAAGCAGGCGCGGAAGCGTCCAAGCAGGCGCGGAAACGTCCAAGTAGGCGCGGAAGCATGCAAGAAGGCGCAGAAGAGTGCAAGCAGGCGCGGAAGCGTCCAAGCAGTCGCAGAAGCGTCCAAGCAGGCGCGGTAGCGTCCAACCAGGCGCGGAAGAGTCCAAGAAGTCGCAGGAGCGTCCAAGCAGGCGCGGTAGCGTCCAACCAGGCGCGGAAGCGTCCAAGCAGGCGCGGAAGCATGCAAGAAGACGCAGAAGAGTCCAAGCAGGCGCGGAAGAGTCCAAGCAGGAGGGGAAGCATGCAAGCAGGCGCGGAAGCGTCCAAGCAGGCGCGGAAACGTCCAAGTAGGCGCGGAAGCATGCAAGAAGGCGCAGAAGAGTGCAAGCAGGCGCGGAAGCGTCCAAGCAGTCGCAGAAGCGTCCAAGCAGGCGCGGTAGCGTCCAACCAGGCGCGGAAGAGTCCAAGAAGTCGCAGGAGCGTCCAAGCAGGCACGGAAACTTCCAAGTAGGCGCGGAAGCATGCAAGAAGGCGCAGAAGAGTCCAAGCAGGCGCGGAAGCGTCCAAGCAGACGCGGTAGCGTCCAACCAGGCGCGGATGCGTCCAAGCAGTCGCGGAAGCGTCCAAGCAGGCGCGGTAGCGTCCAAGCAGGCGCGGAAACGTCCAAGCAGGCGCGGAAGCATGCAAGAAGGCGCAGAAGAGTCCAAGCAGGCGCGGAAGCGTCCAAGCAGTCGCGGAAGCGTCCAAGCAGGTGCGGTAGCGTCCAAGCAGGCGCGGAAGCGTCCAAGCAGGCGCGGATGCATCCATATAGGCGCGAAAGTGTCCAAGCAGGCGCGGTAGTGTCCAAGCAGTCGCGGAAGCGTCCAAGCAGGCGGGGAAGCATGCAAGCAGGCGCGGAAGCATCCAAGCAGGCGCGGAAACGTCCAAGCAGGCGGGGAAGCATGCAAGCAGACGCGGAAACATCCAAGCAGGCGCGGACACGTCCAAGTAGGCGCGGAAGCATGCAAGAAGGTGCGGAAGCATCCAAGCAGGCGCGGTAGCGTCCAAGCAGGCGCAGAAGAGTCCAAGCAGGCGCGGAAGCATGCAAGAAGGCGCAGAAGAGTCCAAGCAGGCGCGGGAGCGTCCAAGCAGGCGCGGAAGCGTCCAAGCAGGCGCGGAAGCGTCCAAGCAGGCGCGGAAGAGTCCAAGAAGTCGCGGAAGCGTCCAAGCAGGCGCGGTAGCGTCCAAGCAGTCGCGGAAGAGTCCAAGCAGTCGCGGAAGAGTCCAAGCAGTCGCGGAAGCGTCCAAACAGGCGCGGTAGCGTCCAAGCAGGCGCGGAAACGTCGAAGCAGTCGCGGAAGCATGCAAGAAGACGCAGAAGAGTCCAAGCAGGTGCGGAAGCGTCCAAGCAGGCGCGGAAGCGTCCAAGCAGGAGCGGAAACGTCCAAGCAGGCGCGGAAGCATGCAAAAAGGCGTAGAAGAGTCCAAGCAGGCGCGGTAGCGTCCAAGCAGGCGCGGTAGCGTCCAAGCAGGCGCGGAAGCGTCCAAGCAGTCGCGGAAGCGTCCAAGCAGGCGCGATAGCGTCCAACCAGGCGCGGAAGCGTCCAAGCAGTCGCGGAAGCGTCCAAGCAGGCGCGGAAACGTCCAAGTAGGCGCGGAAGCATGCACGAAGGAGCAGAAGCGTCCAAGCAGGCGCGGTAGCGTCCAACCAGGCGCGGAAGCGTCCAACCAGGCGCGGAAGCGTCCAAGCAGTCGCGGAAGCGTCCAAGCAGGCGCGGTAGCGTCCAAGCAGTCGCGGAAGCGTCCAAGCAGGCGCGGTAGCGTCCAAGCAGGCGCGGAAGCGTGCAAGCAGTCGCGGAAGCGTCCAAGCAGGCGCGGAAGCATGCAAGAAGACGCCGAAGAGTCCAAGCAGTCGCGGAAGCGTCCAAGCAGGCGCGGAAGCGTCCAAGCAGGCGCGGAAGCATGCAAGAAGACGTAGAAGACTCCAAGCAGGCGCGGAAGCGTCCAAGCAGGCGGGGAAGCATGCAAGCGGGCGCGGAAGCGTCCAAGCAGGCGCGGAAGCATCCAAGCAAACGGGGAAGCATGCAAGAAGGCGCAGAAGCGTCCAAGCAGGCGCGGTAGCGTCCAAGCAGTCGCAGAAGCGTCCAAGCAGGCGCGGCGGCGTCCAAGCAGGCGCGGAAGCGTGCAAGCAGTCGCGGAAGCGTCCAAGCAGGCGCGGAAGCATGCAAGAAGACGCCGAAGAGTCCAAGCAGTCGCGGAAGCGTCCAAGCAGGCGCGGAAGCGTCCAAGTAGGCGCGGAAGCGTCCAAGCAGTCGCGGAAGGGTCCAAGCAGGCACGGAAGAGTCCAAGCAGGCGTGGCAGCGTCCAAGCAGGCGCGGAAACGTCCAACCAGGCGCGGAAGCGTCCAAGCAGTCGCGGAAACGTCCAAGCAGGCGCGGAAACGTCCAAGTAGGCGCGGAAGCATGCACGAAGGAGCAGAAGCGTCCAAGCAGGCGCGGTAGCGTCCAACCAGGCGCGGAAGCATGCAAGAAGGCGCAGAAGAGTCCAAGCAGGCGCGGAAGCGTCCAAGCAGGCGCGGTAGCGTCCAAGCAGTCGCGGAAGCGTCCAAGCAGGCGCGGTAGCGTCCAACCAGGCGCGGAAGCGTCCAAGCAGTCGCGGAAGCGTCCAAGCAGGCGCGGTAGCGTCCAAGCAGGCGCGGAAACGTCCAAGCAGACGCGGAAGCATGAAAGAAGACGCAGAAGAGTCCAAGCAGGCGCGGAAGCGTCCAAGCAGTCGCGGAAGCGTCCAAGCAGGCGCGGAAGAGTCCAAGCAAGCGCGGCAGCGTCCATGCAGGCGCGGAAACGTCCAACCAGGCGCGGAAGCGTCCAAGCAGTCGCGGAAACGTCCAAGCAGGCGCGGAAACGTCCAAGTAGGCGCGGAAGCATGCACGAAGGAGCAGAAGCGTCCAAGCAGGCGCGGTAGCGTCCAACCAGGCGCGGAAGCATGCAAGAAGGCGCAGAAGAGTCCAAGCAGGCGCGGAAGCGTCCAAGCAGGCGCGGTAGCGTCCAAGCAGTCGCGGAAGCGTCCAAGCAGGCGCGGTAGCGTCCAAGCAGGCGCGGAAGCGTCCAAGCAGTCGCGGAAGCGTCCAAGCAGGCGCGATAGCGTCCAACCAGTCGCGGAAGCGTCCAAGCAGGCGCGGAAACGTCCAAGTAGGCGCGGAAGCATGCACGAAGGAGCAGAAGCGTCCAAGCAGGCGCGGTAGCGTCCAACCAGGCGCGGAAGCGTCCAAGCAGTCGCGGAAGCGTCCAAGCAGGCGCGGTAGCGTCCAAGCAGTCGCGGAAGCGTCCAAGCAGGCGCGGTAGCGTCCAAGCAGGCGCGGAAGCGTCCAAGCAGGCGCGGAAGCGTCCAAGCAGTCGCGGAAGGGTCCAAGCAGGCGCGGAAGGGTCCAAGCAGGCGCGGCAGCGTCCAAGCAGGCGCGGAAACGTCCAACCAGGCGCGGAAGCGTCCAAGCAGTCGCGGAAACGTCCAAGCAGGCGCGGAAACGTCCAAGTAGGCGCGGAAGCATGCACGAAGGAGCAGAAGCGTCCAAGCAGGCGCGGTAGCGTCCAACCAGGCGCGGAAGCATGCAAGAAGGCGCAGAAGAGTCGAAGCAGGCGCGGAAGCGTCCAAGCAGGCGCGGTAGCGTCCAAGCAGTCGCGGAAGCGTCCAAGCAGGCGCGGTAGCGTCCAAGCAGGCGCGGAAGCGTCCAAGCAGTCGCGGAAGCGTCCAAGCAGGCGCGATAGCGTCCAACCAGGCGCGGAAGCGTCCAAGCAGGCGCGGTAGCGTCCAAGCAGGCGCGGAAGCGTCCAAGCAGGCGCGGTAGCGTCCAACCAGGCGCGGAAGCATGCAAGAAGGCGCAGAAGAGTCCAAGCAGGCGCGGAAGCGTCCAAGCAGGCGCGGTAGCGTCCAAGCAGTCGCGGAAGCGTCCAAGCAGGCGCGGAAGCGTCCAAGCAGGCGCGGAAACGTCCAAGTAGGCGCAGAAGCATGCAAGAAGGCGCGGTAGCGTCCAAGCAGTCGCGGAAGCGTCCAAGCAGGCGCGGTAGCGTCCAAGCAGGCGCGGAAGCGTCCAAGCAGTCGCGGAAGAGTCCAAGCAGTCGCGGAAGCGTCCAAGCTGGCGCGGTAGCGTCCAAGCAGGCGCGGAAACGTCCAAGCAGTCGCGGAAGCATGCAAGAATACGCAGAAGAGTCCAAGCAGGCGCGGAAGCGTCCAAGCAGGCGCGGAAACGTCCAAGTAGGCGCAGAAGCATGCAAGAAGGCGCGGTAGCGTCCAAGCAGGCGCGGAAACGTCCAAGCAGGCGCGGAAGCATGAAAGAAGACGCAGAAGAGTCCACGCAGGCGCGGAAGCGTCCAAGCAGTCGCGGAAGCGTCCAAGCAGGCGCGGAAGAGTCCAAGCAGGCGCGGCAGCGTCCAAGCAGGCGCGGAAACGTCCAAGCAGGCGCGGAAGCATGCAAGAAGACGCAGAAGAGTCCAAGCAGGCGCGGAAGCGTCCAAGCAGTCGCGGAAGCGTCCAAGCAGGCGCGGTAGCGTCCAAGTAGTCGCGGAAGCGTCCAAGCAGGCGCGGAAGCGTCCAAGCAGGCGCGGTAGCGTCCAAGCAGGCGCGGAAACGTCCAAGCAGACGCGGAAGCATGAAAGAAGACGCAGAAGAGTCCAAGCAGGCGCGGAAGCGTCCAAGCAGTCGCGGAAGCTTCCAAGCAGGCGCGGAAGAGTCCAAGCAGGCGCGGCAGCGTCCAAGCAGGCGCGGAAACGTCCAACCAGGCGCGGAAGCGTCCAAGCTGTCGCGGAAACGTCCAAGCAGGCGCGGAAACGTCCAAGTAGGCGCGGAAGCATGCACGAAGGAGCAGAAGCGTCCAAGCAGGCGCGGTAGCGTCCAACCAGGCGCGGAAGCATGCAAGAAGGCGCAGAAGCGTCCAAGCAGGCGCGGAAGCGTCCAAGCAGGCGCGGAAACGTCCAAGTAGGCGCGGAAGCATGCAAGAAGGCGCGGTAGCGTCCAAGCAATCGCGGAAGCGTCCAAGCAGGCGCGGTAGCGTCCAACCAGGCGCGGAAGCGTCCAAGCAGGCGGGGAAGCATGCAAGCAGGCGCGGAAGCGTCCAAGCAGGCGCGGAAACGTCCAAGCAGGCGCGGCAGCATGCAAGCAGGCGCGGAAGCGTCCAAGCAGGCGCGGAAACGTCCAAGCAGGCGCGGCAGCATGCAAGCAGGCGCGGAAGCGTCCAAGCAGTCGCGGAAGCGTCCAAGCAAGCGCGGAAGAGTCCAAGAAGTCGCGGAAGCGTCCAAGCAGACGCGGTAGCGTATAAGCAGTCGCGGAAGAGTCCAAGCAGGCGCGGCAGGGTCCAAGCAGGCGCGGAAACGTCCAAGCAGGAGGGGAAGCATGCAAGCAGGCGCGGAAGCGTCCAAGCAGGCGCGGAAACGTCCAAGTAGGCGCGGAAGCATGCAAGAAGGCGCAGAAGAGTGCAAGCAGGCGCGGAAGCGTCCAAGCAGTCGCAGAAGCGTCCAAGCAGTCGCGGAAGCGTCCAAGCAGGCGCGGTAGTGTCCAAGCAGTCGCGGAAGCGTCCAAGCAGGCGGGGAAGCATGCAAGCAGGCGCGGAAGCATCCAAGCAGGCGCGGAAACGTCCAAGCAGGCGGGGAAGCATGCAAGCAGACGCGGAAACGTCCAAGCAGGCGCGGACACGTCCAAGTAGGCGCGGAAGCATGCAAGAAGGTGCGGAAGCATCCAAGCAGGCGCGGTAGCGTCCAAGCAGGCGCAGAAGAGTCCAAGCAGGCGCGGAAGCATGCAAGAAGGCGCAGAAGAGTCCAAGCAGGCGCGGAAGCGTCTAAGCAGGCGCAGAAGCGTCCAAGCAGACGTGGGAGCGTCCAAGCAGTCGCGGTAGCGTGCAAGCAGGCGCGGAAGCGTCCAAGCAGGCGCGGAAACGTCCAAGCAGGCGCGGTAGCGTCCAAGCAGGCGCGGAAACGTCCAAGCAGGCGCGGAAGCATGCAAGAAGACGTAGAAGAGTCCAAGCATGCGCGGAAGTGTCCAAGCAGGCGCGGAAGCGTCCAAGCAGGCGCGGAACCGTGCAAGCAGGCGCGGAAGCGTCCAAGCAGGCGCGGAAGAATGCAAGCAGGCGCGGAAGCGTCCAAGCAGGCGCGGAAGCGTCCAAGCAGACGTGGGAGCGTCCAAGCAGTCGCGGTAGCGTGCAAGCAGGCGCGGAAGCGTCCAAGCAGGCGCGGAAACGTCCAAGGAGGCGCGGAAGCGTCCAAGCAGGCGCGGAAGAGTCCAAGCAGGCGCGGTAACGTCCAAGTAGGCGCGGAAGCATGCAAGAAGGCGCGGAAGCGTCCAAGCAGGCGCGGTAGCGTCCAAGCAGGCGCGGAAACGTCCAACCAGGCGCGGAACCATGCAAGAAGGCGCAGAAGAGTCCAAGCAGGTGCGGAAGCGTCCAAGCAGGCGCGGAAGCGTCCAAGCAGGCGCGGAAGCGTCCAAGCAGGCGCGGTAGCGTCCAACTAGGCGCGGATGCGTCCAAGCAGTCGCGGAAGCGTCCAAGCAGGCGCGGTAGCGTCCAAGCAGGCGCGGAAACGTCCAAGCAGGCGCGGAAGCATGCAAGAAGACGCAGAAGAGTCCAAGCAGGCGCGGTAGCGTCCAAGCAGGCGCGGAAGCGTCCAAGCAGTCGCGGAAGCGTCCAAGCAGGCGCGATAGCGTCCAACCAGGCGCGGAAGCGTCCAAGCAGTCGCGGAAGCGTCCAAGCAGGCGCGGAAACGTCCAAGTAGGCGCGGAAGCATGCACGAAGGAGCAGAAGCGTCCAAGCAGGCGCGGTAGCGTCCAACCAGACGCGGAAGCATGCAAGAAGGCGCAGAAGAGTCGAAGCAGGCGCGGAAGCGTCCAAGCAGGCGCGGTAGCGTCCAAGCAGTCGCGGAAGCGTCCAAGCAGGCGCGGTAGCGTCCAAGCAGGCGCGGAAGCGTCCAAGCAGTCGCGGAAGCGTCCAAGCAGGCGCGATAGCGTCCAACCAGGCGCGGAAGCGTCCAAGCAGGCGCGGTAGCGTCCAAGCAGGCGCGGAAGCGTCCAAGCAGGCGCGGTAGCGTCCAACCAGGCGCGGAAGCATGCAAGAAGGCGCAGAAGAGTCCAAGCAGGCGCGGAAGCGTCCAAGCAGGCGCGGTAGCGTCCAAGCAGTCGCGGAAGCGTCCAAGCAGGCGCGGAAGCGTCCAAGCAGGCGCGGAAACGTCCAAGTAGGCGCAGAAGCATGCAAGAAGGCGCGGTAGCGTCCAAGCAGTCGCGGAAGCGTCCAAGCAGGCGCGGTAGCGTCCAAGCAGGCGCGGAAGCGTCCAAGCAGTCGCGGAAGAGTCCAAGCAGTCGCGGAAGCGTCCAAGCTGGCGCGGTAGCGTCCAAGCAGGCGCGGAAACGTCCAAGCAGTCGCGGAAGCATGCAAGAATACGCAGAAGAGTCCAAGCAGGCGCGGAAGCGTCCAAGCAGGCGCGGAAACGTCCAAGTAGGCGCAGAAGCATGCAAGAAGGCGCGGTAGCGTCCAAGCAGGCGCGGAAACGTCCAAGCAGGCGCGGAAGCATGAAAGAAGACGCAGAAGAGTCCACGCAGGCGCGGAAGCGTCCAAGCAGTCGCGGAAGCGTCCAAGCAGGCGCGGAAGAGTCCAAGCAGGCGCGGCAGCGTCCAAGCAGGCGCGGAAACGTCCAAGCAGGCGCGGAAGCATGCAAGAAGACGCAGAAGAGTCCAAGCAGGCGCGGAAGCGTCCAAGCAGTCGCGGAAGCGTCCAAGCAGGCGCGGTAGCGTCCAAGTAGTCGCGGAAGCGTCCAAGCAGGCGCGGAAGCGTCCAAGCAGGCGCGGTAGCGTCCAAGCAGGCGCGGAAACGTCCAAGCAGACGCGGAAGCATGAAAGAAGACGCAGAAGAGTCCAAGCAGGCGCGGAAGCGTCCAAGCAGTCGCGGAAGCTTCCAAGCAGGCGCGGAAGAGTCCAAGCAGGCGCGGCAGCGTCCAAGCAGGCGCGGAAACGTCCAACCAGGCGCGGAAGCGTCCAAGCTGTCGCGGAAACGTCCAAGCAGGCGCGGAAACGTCCAAGTAGGCGCGGAAGCATGCACGAAGGAGCAGAAGCGTCCAAGCAGGCGCGGTAGCGTCCAACCAGGCGCGGAAGCATGCAAGAAGGCGCAGAAGCGTCCAAGCAGGCGCGGAAGCGTCCAAGCAGGCGCGGAAACGTCCAAGTAGGCGCGGAAGCATGCAAGAAGGCGCGGTAGCGTCCAAGCAATCGCGGAAGCGTCCAAGCAGGCGCGGTAGCGTCCAACCAGGCGCGGAAGCGTCCAAGCAGGCGGGGAAGCATGCAAGCAGGCGCGGAAGCGTCCAAGCAGGCGCGGAAACGTCCAAGCAGGCGCGGCAGCATGCAAGCAGGCGCGGAAGCGTCCAAGCAGGCGCGGAAACGTCCAAGCAGGCGCGGCAGCATGCAAGCAGGCGCGGAAGCGTCCAAGCAGTCGCGGAAGCGTCCAAGCAAGCGCGGAAGAGTCCAAGAAGTCGCGGAAGCGTCCAAGCAGACGCGGTAGCGTATAAGCAGTCGCGGAAGAGTCCAAGCAGGCGCGGCAGGGTCCAAGCAGGCGCGGAAACGTCCAAGCAGGAGGGGAAGCATGCAAGCAGGCGCGGAAGCGTCCAAGCAGGCGCGGAAACGTCCAAGTAGGCGCGGAAGCATGCAAGAAGGCGCAGAAGAGTGCAAGCAGGCGCGGAAGCGTCCAAGCAGTCGCAGAAGCGTCCAAGCAGTCGCGGAAGCGTCCAAGCAGGCGCGGTAGTGTCCAAGCAGTCGCGGAAGCGTCCAAGCAGGCGGGGAAGCATGCAAGCAGGCGCGGAAGCATCCAAGCAGGCGCGGAAACGTCCAAGCAGGCGGGGAAGCATGCAAGCAGACGCGGAAACGTCCAAGCAGGCGCGGACACGTCCAAGTAGGCGCGGAAGCATGCAAGAAGGTGCGGAAGCATCCAAGCAGGCGCGGTAGCGTCCAAGCAGGCGCAGAAGAGTCCAAGCAGGCGCGGAAGCATGCAAGAAGGCGCAGAAGAGTCCAAGCAGGCGCGGAAGCGTCTAAGCAGGCGCAGAAGCGTCCAAGCAGACGTGGGAGCGTCCAAGCAGTCGCGGTAGCGTGCAAGCAGGCGCGGAAGCGTCCAAGCAGGCGCGGAAACGTCCAAGCAGGCGCGGTAGCGTCCAAGCAGGCGCGGAAACGTCCAAGCAGGCGCGGAAGCATGCAAGAAGACGTAGAAGAGTCCAAGCATGCGCGGAAGTGTCCAAGCAGGCGCGGAAGCGTCCAAGCAGGCGCGGAACCGTGCAAGCAGGCGCGGAAGCGTCCAAGCAGGCGCGGAAGAATGCAAGCAGGCGCGGAAGCGTCCAAGCAGGCGCGGAAGCGTCCAAGCAGACGTGGGAGCGTCCAAGCAGTCGCGGTAGCGTGCAAGCAGGCGCGGAAGCGTCCAAGCAGGCGCGGAAACGTCCAAGGAGGCGCGGAAGCGTCCAAGCAGGCGCGGAAGAGTCCAAGCAGGCGCGGTAACGTCCAAGTAGGCGCGGAAGCATGCAAGAAGGCGCGGAAGCGTCCAAGCAGGCGCGGTAGCGTCCAAGCAGGCGCGGAAACGTCCAACCAGGCGCGGAACCATGCAAGAAGGCGCAGAAGAGTCCAAGCAGGTGCGGAAGCGTCCAAGCAGGCGCGGAAGCGTCCAAGCAGGCGCGGAAGCGTCCAAGCAGGCGCGGTAGCGTCCAACTAGGCGCGGATGCGTCCAAGCAGTCGCGGAAGCGTCCAAGCAGGCGCGGTAGCGTCCAAGCAGGCGCGGAAACGTCCAAGCAGGCGCGGAAGCATGCAAGAAGACGCAGAAGAGTCCAAGCAGGCGCGGTAGCGTCCAAGCAGGCGCGGAAGCGTCCAAGCAGTCGCGGAAGCGTCCAAGCAGGCGCGATAGCGTCCAACCAGGCGCGGAAGCGTCCAAGCAGTCGCGGAAGCGTCCAAGCAGGCGCGGAAACGTCCAAGTAGGCGCGGAAGCATGCACGAAGGAGCAGAAGCGTCCAAGCAGGCGCGGTAGCGTCCAACCAGGCGCGGAAGCGTCCAACCAGGCGCGGAAGCGTCCAAGCAGTCGCGGAAGCGTCCAAGCAGGCGCGGTAGCGTCCAAGCAGTCGCGGAAGCGTCCAAGCAGGCGCGGTAGCGTCCAAGCAGGCGCGGAAGCGTGCAAGCAGTCGCGGAAGCGTCCAAGCAGGCGCGGAAGCATGCAAGAAGACGCCGAAGAGTCCAAGCAGTCGCGGAAGCGTCCAAGCAGGCGCGGAAGCGTCCAAGCAGGCGCGGAAGCATGCAAGAAGACGTAGAAGACTCCAAGCAGGCGCGGAAGCGTCCAAGCAGGCGGGGAAGCATGCAAGCGGGCGCGGAAGCGTCCAAGCAGGCGCGGAAGCATCCAAGCAAACGGGGAAGCATGCAAGAAGGCGCAGAAGCGTCCAAGCAGGCGCGGTAGCGTCCAAGCAGTCGCAGAAGCGTCCAAGCAGGCGCGGCGGCGTCCAAGCAGGCGCGGAAGCGTGCAAGCAGTCGCGGAAGCGTCCAAGCAGGCGCGGAAGCATGCAAGAAGACGCCGAAGAGTCCAAGCAGTCGCGGAAGCGTCCAAGCAGGCGCGGAAGCGTCCAAGTAGGCGCGGAAGCGTCCAAGCAGTCGCGGAAGGGTCCAAGCAGGCGCGGAAGAGTCCAAGCAGGCGTGGCAGCGTCCAAGCAGGCGCGGAAACGTCCAACCAGGCGCGGAAGCGTCCAAGCAGTCGCGGAAACGTCCAAGCAGGCGCGGAAACGTCCAAGTAGGCGCGGAAGCATGCACGAAGGAGCAGAAGCGTCCAAGCAGGCGCGGTAGCGTCCAACCAGGCGCGGAAGCATGCAAGAAGGCGCAGAAGAGTCCAACCAGGCGCGGAAGCGTCCAAGCAGGCGCGGTAGCGTCCAAGCAGTCGCGGAAGCGTCCAAGCAGGCGCGGTAGCGTCCAACCAGGCGCGGAAGCGTCCAAGCAGTCGCGGAAGCGTCCAAGCAGGCGCGGTAGCGTCCAAGCAGGCGCGGAAACGTCCAAGCAGACGCGGAAGCATGAAAGAAGACGCAGAAGAGTCCAAGCAGGCGCGGAAGCGTCCAAGCAGTCGCGGAAGCGTCCAAGCAGGCGCGGAAGAGTCCAAGCAAGCGCGGCAGCGTCCATGCAGGCGCGGAAACGTCCAACCAGGCGCGGAAGCGTCCAAGCAGTCGCGGAAACGTCCAAGCAGGCGCGGAAACGTCCAAGTAGGCGCGGAAGCATGCACGAAGGAGCAGAAGCGTCCAAGCAGGCGCGGTAGCGTCCAACCAGGCGCGGAAGCATGCAAGAAGGCGCAGAAGAGTCCAAGCAGGCGCGGAAGCGTCCAAGCAGGCGCGGTAGCGTCCAAGCAGTCGCGGAAGCGTCCAAGCAGGCGCGGTAGCGTCCAAGCAGGCGCGGAAGCGTCCAAGCAGTCGCGGAAGCGTCCAAGCAGGCGCGATAGCGTCCAACCAGGCGCGGAAGCGTCCAAGCAGTCGCGGAAGCGTCCAAGCAGGCGCGGAAACGTCCAAGTAGGCGCGGAAGCATGCACGAAGGAGCAGAAGCGTCCAAGCAGGCGCGGTAGCGTCCAACCAGGCGCGGAAGCGTCCAAGCAGTCGCGGAAGCGTCCAAGCAGGCGCGGTAGCGTCCAAGCAGTCGCGGAAGCGTCCAAGCAGGCGCGGTAGCGTCCAAGCAGGCGCGGAAGCGTCCAAGCAGGCGCGGAAGCGTCCAAGCAGTCGCGGAAGGGTCCAAGCAGGCGCGGAAGGGTCCAAGCAGGCGCGGCAGCGTCCAAGCAGGCGCGGAAACGTCCAACCAGGCGCGGAAGCGTCCAAGCAGTCGCGGAAACGTCCAAGCAGGCGCGGAAACGTCCAAGTAGGCGCGGAAGCATGCACGAAGGAGCAGAAGCGTCCAAGCAGGCGCGGTAGCGTCCAACCAGGCGCGGAAGCATGCAAGAAGGCGCAGAAGAGTCCAAGCAGGCGCGGAAGCGTCCAAGCAGGCGCGGTAGCGTCCAAGCAGTCGCGGAAGCGTCCAAGCAGGCGCGGTAGCGTCCAACCAGGCGCGGAAGCGTCCAAGCAGTCGCGGAAGCGTCCAAGCAGGCGCGGTAGCGTCCAAGCAGGCGCGGAAACGTCCAAGCAGACGCGGAAGCATGAAAGAAGACGCAGAAGAGTCCAAGCAGGCGCGGAAGCGTCCAAGCAGTCGCGGAAGCGTCCAAGCAGGCGCGGAAGAGTCCAAGCAAGCGCGGCAGCGTCCAAGCAGGCGCGGAAACGTCCAACCAGGCGCGGAAGCGTCCAAGCAGTCGCGGAAACGTCCAAGCAGGCGCGGAAACGTCCAAGTAGGCGCGGAAGCATGCACGAAGGAGCAGAAGCGTCCAAGCAGGCGCGGTAGCGTCCAACCAGACGCGGAAGCATGCAAGAAGGCGCAGAAGAGTCGAAGCAGGCGCGGAAGCGTCCAAGCAGGCGCGGTAGCGTCCAAGCAGTCGCGGAAGCGTCCAAGCAGGCGCGGTAGCGTCCAAGCAGGCGCGGAAGCGTCCAAGCAGTCGCGGAAGCGTCCAAGCAGGCGCGATAGCGTCCAACCAGGCGCGGAAGCGTCCAAGCAGGCGCGGTAGCGTCCAAGCAGGCGCGGAAGCGTCCAAGCAGGCGCGGTAGCGTCCAACCAGGCGCGGAAGCATGCAAGAAGGCGCAGAAGAGTCCAAGCAGGCGCGGAAGCGTCCAAGCAGGCGCGGTAGCGTCCAAGCAGTCGCGGAAGCGTCCAAGCAGGCGCGGAAGCGTCCAAGCAGGCGCGGAAACGTCCAAGTAGGCGCAGAAGCATGCAAGAAGGCGCGGTAGCGTCCAAGCAGTCGCGGAAGCGTCCAAGCAGGCGCGGTAGCGTCCAAGCAGGCGCGGAAGCGTCCAAGCAGTCGCGGAAGAGTCCAAGCAGTCGCGGAAGCGTCCAAGCTGGCGCGGTAGCGTCCAAGCAGGCGCGGAAACGTCCAAGCAGTCGCGGAAGCATGCAAGAATACGCAGAAGAGTCCAAGCAGGCGCGGAAGCGTCCAAGCAGGCGCGGAAACGTCCAAGTAGGCGCAGAAGCATGCAAGAAGGCGCGGTAGCGTCCAAGCAGGCGCGGAAACGTCCAAGCAGGCGCGGAAGCATGAAAGAAGACGCAGAAGAGTCCACGCAGGCGCGGAAGCGTCCAAGCAGTCGCGGAAGCGTCCAAGCAGGCGCGGAAGAGTCCAAGCAGGCGCGGCAGCGTCCAAGCAGGCGCGGAAACGTCCAAGCAGGCGCGGAAGCATGCAAGAAGACGCAGAAGAGTCCAAGCAGGCGCGGAAGCGTCCAAGCAGTCGCGGAAGCGTCCAAGCAGGCGCGGTAGCGTCCAAGTAGTCGCGGAAGCGTCCAAGCAGGCGCGGAAGCGTCCAAGCAGGCGCGGTAGCGTCCAAGCAGGCGCGGAAACGTCCAAGCAGACGCGGAAGCATGAAAGAAGACGCAGAAGAGTCCAAGCAGGCGCGGAAGCGTCCAAGCAGTCGCGGAAGCTTCCAAGCAGGCGCGGAAGAGTCCAAGCAGGCGCGGCAGCGTCCAAGCAGGCGCGGAAACGTCCAACCAGGCGCGGAAGCGTCCAAGCTGTCGCGGAAACGTCCAAGCAGGCGCGGAAACGTCCAAGTAGGCGCGGAAGCATGCACGAAGGAGCAGAAGCGTCCAAGCAGGCGCGGTAGCGTCCAACCAGGCGCGGAAGCATGCAAGAAGGCGCAGAAGCGTCCAAGCAGGCGCGGTAGCGTCCAACCAGGCGCGGAAGCATGCAAGAAGGCGCAGAAGAGTCCAAGCAGGCGCGGAAGCGTCCAAGCAGGCGCGGTAGCGTCCAAGCAGTCGCGGAAGCGTCGAAGCAGGCGCGGTAGCGTCCAAGCAGGCGCGGAAGCGTCCAAGCAGTCGCGGAAGCGTCCAAGCAGGCGCGATAGCGTCCAACCAGGCGCGGAAGCGTCCAAGCAGTCGCGGAAGCGTCCAAACAGGCGCGGAAACGTCCAAGTAGGCGCGGAAGCATGCACGAAGGAGCAGAAGCGTCCAAGCAGGCGCGGTAGCGTCCAACCAGGCGCGGAAGCGTCCAAGCAGTCGCGGAAGCGTCCAAGCAGTCGCGGAAGCGTCCAAGCAGGCGCGGTAGCGTCCGAGCAGTCGCGGAAGAGTCCAAGCAGTCGCGGAAGCGTCCAAGGAGGCGCGGTAGCGTCCAAGCAGGCGCGGAAACGTCCAAGCAGGCGCGGAAGCATGCAAGAATACGCAGAAGAGTCCAAGCAGGCGCGGAAGCGTCCAAGCAGTCGCGGAAACGTCCAAGCAGGCGCGGTAGCGTCCAACCAGGCGCGGTAGCGTCCAAGCAGTCGCGGAAGCGTCCAAGCAGGCGCGGTAGCGTCCAAGCAGGCGCGGAAGCGGCCAAGCAGTCGCGGAAGCGTCCAAGCAGGCGGGGAAGCATGCAAGCAGGCGCGGAAGCGTCCAAGCAGGCGCGGAAGCGTCCAAGCAGACGGGGAAGCATGCAAGAAGGCGCAGAAGCGTCCAAGCAGGCGCGGTAGCGTCCAAGCAGTCGCAGAAGCGTCCAAGCAGGCGCGGCGGCGTCCAAGCAGGCGCGGAAGCGTGCAAGCAGTCGCGGAAGCGTCCAAGCAGGCGCGGAAGCATGCAAGAAGACGCCGAAGAGTCCAAGCAGTCGCGGAAGCGTCCAAGCAGTCGCGGAAGCGTCCAAGCAGGCGCGGAAACGTCCAAGTAGGCGCGGAAGCATGCACGAAGGAGCAGAAGCGTCCAAGCAGGCGCGGTAGCGTCCAACCAGGCGCGGAAGCATGCAAGAAGGCGCAGAAGAGTCCAAGCAGGCGCGGAAGCGTCCAAGCAGGCGCGGTAGCGTCCAAGCAGTCGCGGAAGCGTCCAAGCAGGCGCGGTAGCGTCCAACCAGGCGCGGAAGCGTCCAAGCAGTCGCGGAAGCGTCCAAGCAGTCGCGGAAGAGTCCAAGCAGTCGCGGAAGCGTCCAAGCAGGCGCGGAAACGTCCAAGTAGGCGCGGAAGCATGCACGAAGGAGCAGAAGCGTCCAAGCAGGCGCGGTAGCGTCCAACCAGGCGCGGAAGCGTCCAAGCAGTCGCGGAAGCGTCCAAGCAGGCGCGGTAGCGTCCAAGCAGTCGCGGAAGCGTCCAAGCAGGCGCGGTAGCGTCCAAGCAGGCGCGGAAGCGTCCAAGCAGGCGCGGTAGCGTCCAACCAGGCGCGGAAGCATGCAAGAAGGCGCAGAAGAGTCCAAGCAGGCGCGGAAGCGTCCAAGCAGGCGCGGTAGCGTCCAAGCAGTCGCGGAAGCGTCCAAGCAGGCGCGGAAGCGTCCAAGCAGGCGCGGAAACGTCCAAGTAGGCGCAGAAGCATGCAAGAAGGCGCGGTAGCGTCCAAGCAGTCGCGGAAGCGTCCAAGCAGGCGCGGTAGCGTCCAAGCAGGCGCGGAAGCGTCCAAGCAGTCGCGGAAGAGTCCAAGCAGTCGCGGAAGCGTCCAAGCTGGCGCGGTAGCGTCCAAGCAGGCGCGGAAACGTCCAAGCAGTCGCGGAAGCATGCAAGAATACGCAGAAGAGTCCAAGCCGGCGCGGAAGCGTCCAAGCAGGCGCGGAAACGTCCAAGTAGGCGCAGAAGCATGCAAGAAGGCGCGGTAGCGTCCAAGCAGGCGCGGAAACGTCCAAGCAGGCGCGGAAGCATGAAAGAAGACGCAGAAGATTCCACGCAGGCGCGGAAGCGTCCAAGCAGTCGCGGAAGCGTCCAAGCAGGCGCGGAAGAGTCCAAGCAGGCGCGGCAGCGTCCAAGCAGGCGCGGAAACGTCCAAGCAGGCGCGGAAGCATGCAAGAAGACGGAGAAGAGTCCAAGCAGGCGCGGAAGCGTCCAAGCAGTCGCGGAAGCGTCCAAGCAGGCGCGGTAGCGTCCAAGCAGTCGCGGAAGCGTCCAAGCAGGCGCGGAAGCGTCCAAGCAGGCGCGGTAGCGTCCAAGCAGGCGCGGAAACGTCCAAGCAGACGCGGAAGCATGAAAGAAGACGCAGAAGAGTCCAAGCAGGCGCGGAAGCGTCCAAGCAGTCGCGGAAGCTTCCAAGCAGGCGCGGAAGAGTCCAAGCAGGCGCGGCAGCGTCCAAGCAGGCGCGGAAACGTCCAACCAGGCGCGGAAGCGTCCAAGCTGTCGCGGAAACGTCCAAGCAGGCGCGGAAACGTCCAAGTAGGCGCGGAAGCATGCACGAAGGAGCAGAAGCGTCCAAGCAGGCGCGGTAGCGTCCAACCAGGCGCGGAAGCATGCAAGAAGGCGCAGAAGCGTCCAAGCAGGCGCGGTAGCGTCCAACCAGGCGCGGAAGCATGCAAGAAGGCGCAGAAGAGTCCAAGCAGGCGCGGAAGCGTCCAAGCAGGCGCGGTAGCGTCCAAGCAGTCGCGGAAGCGTCCAAGCAGGCGCGGTAGCGTCCAAGCAGGCGCGGAAGCGTCCAAGCAGTCGCGGAAGCGTCCAAGCAGGCGCGATAGCGTCCAACCAGGCGCGGAAGCGTCCAAGCAGTCGCGGAAGCGTCCAAACAGGCGCGGAAACGTCCAAGTAGGCGCGGAAGCATGCACGAAGGAGCAGAAGCGTCCAAGCAGGCGCGGTAGCGTCCAACCAGGCGCGGAAGCGTCCAAGCAGTCGCGGAAGCGTCCAAGCAGTCGCGGAAGCGTCCAAGCAGGCGCGGTAGCGTCCGAGCAGTCGCGGAAGAGTCCAAGCAGTCGCGGAAGCGTCCAAGCAGGCGCGGTAGCGTCCAAGCAGGCGCGGAAACGTCCAAGCAGGCGCGGAAGCATGCAAGAATACGCAGAAGAGTCCAAGCAGGCGCGGAAGCGTCCAAGCAGTCGCGGAAACGTCCAAGCAGGCGCGGTAGCGTCCAACCAGGCGCGGAAGCGTCCAAGCAGTCGCGGAAGCGTCCAAGCAGGCGCGGTAGCGTCCAAGCAGGCGCGGAAGCGGCCAAGCAGTCGCGGAAGCGTCCAAGCAGGCGCGGTAGCGTCCAAGCAAGCGCGGAAGCGTCCAAGAAGGCGCGGAAGCATGCAAGAAGGCGCGGAAGAGTCCAAGCAGGCGCGGTAGCGTCCAAGCAGGCGCGGAAGCGTCCAAGCAAGCGCGGAAGCGTCCAAGAAGGCGCGGAAGCATGCAAGAAGACGCAGAAGAGTCCAAGCAGGCGCGGAAGCGTCCAAGCAGGCGCGGAAGCGTCCAAGCAGTCGCGGAAGCGTCCAAGCAGGCGCGGTAGCGTCCAAGCAAGCGCGGAAGCGTCCAAGAAGGCGCGGAAGCATGCAAGAAGACGCAGAAGAGTCCAAGCAGGCGCGGAAGCGTCCTAGCAGTCGCGGAAGCGTCCAAGCAGGCGCGGTAGCGTCCAAGCTGGCGCGGAAACGTCCAAGCAGGCGCGGAAGCATGCAAGAAGGCGCAGAAGAGTCCAAGCAGGCGCGGAAGCGTCCAAGCAGTCGCGGAAGCGTCCAAGTAGGCGCGGTAGCGTCCAAGCAGGCGCGGAAACGTCCAAGCAGGCGCGGAAGCATGCAAGCAGTCGCGGAAGCGTCCAAGCAGGCGCGGTAGTGTCCAAGCAGGCGCGGAAGCGTCCAAGCAGTCGCGGAAGCGTCCAAGCAGGTGCGGTAGTGTCCAAGCAGGCGCGGTAGCGTCCAACCAGGCGCGGATGCGTCCAAGCAGCCGCGGAAGCGTCCAAGCAGGCGCGGTAGCGTCCAAGCAGGCGCGGAAACGTCCAAGCAGGCGCGGAAGCATGCAAGCAGGCGCGGAAGCGTCCAAGTAGGCGCGGAAGCATGCAAGAAGACGCAGAAGCGTCCAACCAGGCGCGGAAGCGTCCAAGCAGTCGCGGAAGCGTCCAAGCAGGCGCGGTAGCGTCCAAGCAGGCGCGGAAACGTCCAAGCAGGCGCGGCAGCATGCAAGAAGGCGCAGAAGAGTCCAAGCAGGCGCGGAAGCGTCCAAGCAGGCGCGGAAGCATGCAAGCAGGCGCGGAAGCGTCCAAGCAGTCGCGGAAGAGTCCAAGCAGTCGCGGAAGCGTCCAAGCAGGCGCGGTAGCGTCCAAGCAGGCGCGGAAACGTCCAAGCAGGCGCGGAAGCATGCAAGAATACGCAGAAGAGTCCAAGCAGGCGCGGAAGCGTCCAAGCAGGCGCGGAAGCATGCAAGCAGGCGCGGAAGCGTCCAAGCAGTCGCGGAAGAGTCCAAGCAGTCGCGGAAGCGTCCAAGCAGGCGCGGAAGCGTCCAAGCAGTCGCAGAAGAGTCCAAGCAGGCGCGGAAGCGTCCAAGCAGGCGCGGTAGCGTCCAAGCAGTCGCGGAAGCGTCCAAGCAGGCGCGGTAGCGTCCAACCAGGCGCGGAAGCGTCCAAGCAGTCGCGGAAGCGTCCAAGCAGGCGCGGTAGCGTCCAAGCAGGCGCGGAAACGTCCAAGCAGACGCGGAAGCATGAAAGAAGACGCCGAAGAGTCCAAGCAGGCGCGGAAGCGTCCAAGCAGTCGCGGAAGCGTCCAAGCAGGCGCGGAAGAGTCCAAGCAAGCGCGGCAGCGTCCAAGCAGGCGCGGAAACGTCCAACCAGGCGCGGAAGCGTCCAAGCAGTCGCGGAAACGTCCAAGCAGGCGCGGAAACGTCCAAGTAGGCGCGGAAGCATGCACGAAGGAGCAGAAGCGTCCAAGCAGGCGCGGTAGCGTCCAACCAGGCGCGGAAGCATGCAAGAAGGCGCAGAAGAGTCCAAGCAGGCGCGCAAGCGTCCAAGCAGGCGCGGTAGCGTCCAAGCAGTCGCATAAGCGTCCAAGCAGGCGCGGTAGCGTCCAACCAGGCGCGGAAGCGTCCAAGCAGTCGCGGAAGCGTCCAAGCAGGCGCGGTAGCGTCCAAGCAGGCGCGGAAACGTCCAAGCAGACGCGGAAGCATGAAAGAAGACGCAGAAGAGTCCAAGCAGGCGCGGAAGCGTCCAAGCAGTCGCGGAAGCGTCCAAGCAGGCGCGGAAGAGTCCAAGCAAGCGCGGCAGCGTCCAAGCAGGCGCGGAAACGTCCAACCAGGCGCGGAAGCGTCCAAGCAGTCGCGGAAACGTCCAAGCAGGCGCGGAAACGTCCAAGTAGGCGCGGAAGCATGCACGAAGGAGCAGAAGCGTCCAAGCAGGCGCGGTAGCGTCCAACCAGGCGCGGAAGCATGCAAGAAGGCGCAGAAGAGTCCAAGCAGGCGCGGAAGCGTCCAAGCAGGCGCGGTAGCGTCCAAGCAGTCGCGGAAGCGTCCAAGCAGGCGCGGTAGCGTCCAAGCAGGCGCGGAAGCGTCCAAGCAGTCGCGGAAGCGTCCAAGCAGGCGCGATAGCGTCCAACCAGGCGCGGAAGCGTCCAAGCAGTCGCGGAAGCGTCCAAGCAGGCGCGGAAACGTCCAAGTAGGCGCGGAAGCATGCACGAAGGAGCAGAAGCGTCCAAGCAGGCGCGGTAGCGTCCAACCAGGCGCGGAAGCGTCCAAGCAGTCGCGGAAGCGTCCAAGCAGGCGCGGTAGCGTCCAAGCAGTCGCGGAAGCGTCCAAGCAGGCGCGGTAGCGTCCAAGCAGGCGCGGAAGCGTGCAAGCAGTCGCGGAAGCGTCCAAGCAGGCGCGGAAGAGTCCAAGAAGTCGCGGAAGCGTCCAAGCAGGCGCGGTAGCGTCCGAGCAGTCGCGGAAGAGTCCAAGCAGTCGCGGAAGCGTCCAAGCAGGCGCGGTAGCGTCCAAGCAGGCGCGGAAACGTCCAAGCAGGCGCGGAAGCATGCAAGAATACGCAGAAGAGTCCAAGCAGGCGCGGAAGCGTCCAAGCAGGCGCGGAAACGTCCAAGTAGGCGCGGAAGCATGCAAGAAGGCGCGGTAGCGTCCAAGCAATCGCGGAAGCGTCCAAGCAGGCGCGGTAGCGTCCAACCAGGCGCGGAAGCGTCCAAGCAGGCGGGGAAGCATGCAAGCAGGCGCGGAAGCGTCCAAGCAGGCGCGGAAACGTCCAAGCAGGCGCGGCAGCATGCAAGAAGGCGCAGAAGAGTCCAAGCAGGCGCGGAAGCGTCCAAGCAGGCGCGGAAGCATGCAAGCAGGCGCGGTAGCGTCCAAGCTGGCGCGGAAACGTCCAAGCAGGCGCGGAAGCATGCAAGAAGGCGCAGAAGAGTCCAAGCAGGCGCGGAAGCGTCCAAGCAGTCGCGGAAACGTCCAAGCAGGCGCGGTAGCGTCCAACCAGGCGCGGAAGCGTCCAAGCAGTCGCGGAAGCGTCCAAGCAGGCGCGGAAGCATGCAAGAAGACGCCGAAGAGTCCAAGCAGTCGCGGAAGCGTCCAAGCAGGCGCGGAAGCGTCCAAGCAGGCGCGGAAGCGTCCAAGCAGGCGCGGAAGAGTCCAAGAAGTCGCGGAAGCGTCCAAGCAGGCGCGGTAGCGTCCAAGCAGGCGCGGAAACGTCCAAGCAGGCGCGGAAGCATGCAAGAATACGCAGAAGAGTCCAAGCAGGCGCGGAAGCGTCCAAGCAGGCGCGGAAACGTCCAAGTAGGCGCGGAAGCATGCAAGAAGGCGCGGTAGCGTCCAAGCAATCGCGGAAGCGTCCAAGCAGGCGCGGTAGCGTCCAACCAGGCGCGGAAGCGTCCAAGCAGGCGGGGAAGCATGCAAGCAGGCGCGGAAGCGTCCAAGCAGGCGCGGAAACGTCCAAGCAGGCGCGGCAGCATGCAAGAAGGCGCAGAAGAGTCCAAGCAGGCGCGGAAGCGTCCAAGCAGGCGCGGAAGCATGCAAGCAGGCGCGGTAGCGTCCAAGCTGGCGCGGAAACGTCCAAGCAGGCGCGGAAGCATGCAAGAAGGCGCAGAAGAGTCCAAGCAGGCGCGGAAGCGTCCAAGCAGTCGCGGAAACGTCCAAGCAGGCGCGGTAGCGTCCAACCAGGCGCGGAAGCGTCCAAGCAGTCGCGGAAGCGTCCAAGCAGGCGCGGTAGCGTCCAAGCAGTCGCGGAAGAGTCCAACCAGGCGCGGAAGCGTCCAAGCAGTCGCGGAAGCGTCCAAACAGGCGCGCCAGCGTCCAAGCAGGCGCGGAAACCTCCAAGCAGGCGCGGAAGCATGCAAGAAGACGTAGAAGACTCCAAGCAGGCGCGGAAGCGTCCAAGCAGGCGGGGAAGCATGCAAGCAGGCGCGGGAGCGTCCAAGCAGGCGCGGAAGCGTCCAAGCAGACGGGGAAGCATGCAAGCAGGCGCGGTAGCGTCCAACTAGGCGCGGAAGCGTCCAAGCAGTCGCGGAAACGTCCAGCAGGCGCGGAAACGTCCAAGTAGGCGCGGAAGCATGCACGAAGGAGCAGAAGCGTCCAAGCAGGCGCGGTAGCGTCCAAGCAGGCGCGGAAACGTCCAAGCAGACGCGGAAGCATGAAAGAAGACGCAGAAGAGTCCAAGCAGGCGCGGAAGCGTCCAAACAGTCGCGGAAGAGTCCAAGCAGGCGCGGCAGCGTCCAAGCAGGCGCGGAAACGTCCAACCAGGCGCGGAAGCGTCCAAGCAGTCGCGGAAACGTCCAAGCAGGCGCGGAAACGTCCAAGTAGGCGCGGAAGCATGCACGAAGGAGCAGAAGCGTCCAAGCAGGCGCGGTAGCGTCCAAGCAAGCGCGGAAGCGTCCAAGAAGGCGCGGAAGCATGCAAGAAGACGCAGAAGAGTCCAAGCAGGCGCGGAAGCGTCCTAGCAGTCGCGGAAGCGTCCAAGCAGGCGCGGTAGCGTCCAAGCTGGAGCGGAAACGTCCAAGCAGGCGCGGAAGCATGCAAGAAGGCGCAGAAGTGTCCAAGCAGGCGCGGAAGCGTCCAAGCAGTCGCGGAAGCGTCCAAGTAGGCGCGGTAGCGTCCAAGCAGGCGCGGAAACGTCCAAGCAGGCGCGGAAGCATGCAAGCAGTCGCGGAAGCGTCCAAGCAGGCGCGGTAGTGTCCAAGCAGGCATGGAAGCGTCCAAGCAGTCGCGGAAGCGTCCAAGCAGGTGCGGTAGTGTCCAAGCAGGCGCGGTAGCGTCCAACCAGGCGCGGATGCGTCCAAGCAGTCGCGGAAGCGTCCAAGCAGGCGCGGTAGCGTCCAAGCAGGCGCGGAAACGTCCAAGCAGGCGCGGAAGCATGCAAGAAGACGCAGAAGAGTCCAAGCAGGCGCGGAAGCGTCCAAGCAGTCGCGAAAGCGTCCAAGCAGGCGCGGTAGCGTCCAAACAGTCGCGGAAGCGTCCAAGCTGCCGCGGTAGCGTCCAAGCAGGCGCGGAAGCGTCCAAGCAGTCGCGGAAGCGTCCAAGCAGTCGCGGTAGCGTCCAACCAGGCGCGGAAGCGTCCAAGCAGGCGCGGAAACGTCCAAGTAGGCGCGGAAGCATGCAAGAAGGCGCAGAAGAGTCCAAGCAGGCGCGGAAGCGTCCAAGCAGTCGCAGAAGCGTCCAAGCAGGCGCGGTAGCGTCCAACCAGGCGCGGAAGCGTCCAAGCAGTCGCGGAAGCGTCCAAGCAGGCGTGGTAGTGTCCAAGCTGGCGCGGAAACGTCCAAGCAGGCGCGGAAGCATGCAAGAAGGCGCAGAAGAGTCCAAGCAGGCGCGGAAGCGTCCAAGCAGTCGCGGAAGCGTCCAAGCAGGCGCGGAAGCGTCCAAGCAGGCGCGGTAGCGTCCAAGCAGGCGCGGAATCGTCCAAGCAGGCGCGGAAGCATGCAAGAAGACGCAGAAGAGTCCAAGCAGGCGCAGAAGCGTCCATGCAGTCGCGGAAGCGTCCAAGCAGGCGCGGTAGCGTCCAAGCAGGCGCGGTAGCGTCCAAGCAGGCGCGGAAGCGTCCAAGCAGGCGCAGAACCGTGTAAGCAGGCGCGTAAGCGTCCAAGCAGGCTCGGAAGCGTCCAAGCAGGCGCGGAAGCGTCCAAGCAGTCGCGGAAGAGTCCAAGCAGGCGCGGCAGCGTCCAAGCAGGCGCGGAATCGTCCAAGCAGGCGCGGAAGCATGCAAGAAGACGCAGAAGAGTCCAAGCAGGCGCGGAAGCGTCCAAGCAGTCGCGGAAGCGTCCAAGCAGGCGTGGTAGTGTCCAAGCTGGCGCGGAAACGTCCAAGCAGGCGCGGAAGCATGCAAGAAGGCGCAGAAGAGTCCAAGCAGGCGCGGAAGCGTCCAAGCAGTCGCGGAAGCGTCCAAGCAGGCGCGGAAGCGTCCAAGCAGGCGCGGTAGCGTCCAACCAGGCGCGGATACGTCCAAGTAGTCGCGGAAGCGTCCAAGCAGGCGCGGTAGCGTCCAAGCAGGCGCGGAAACGTCCAAGCAGGCGCGGAAGCATGCAAGAAGACGCAGAAGAGTCCAAGCAGGCGCAGAAGCGTCCATGCAGTCGCGGAAGCGTCCAAGCAGGCGCGGTAGCGTCCAAGCAGGCGCGGTAGCGTCCAAGCAGGCGCGGAAGCGTCCAAGCAGGCGCGGAAGCGTCCAAGCACTCGCGGAAGCGTCCAAGCAGGCGAGGTATCGTCCAGGCAGGCGCGGAAGCGTCCAAGCAGGCGCGGAACCGTCCAAGCACTCGCGGAAGCGTCCAAGCAGTCGCGGAAGCGTCCAAGCAGACGCAGAAGCGTCCAAGCAGGAGCGGAAGCGTCCAAGCAGGCGCAGAATCGCCCAAGCAGGCGCGGAAGCGTCGAAGCAGGCGCGGAAATGTCCAAGCAGTCGCGGAAGCGTCCAAGCAGGCGCGGAAGCGTCCAAGAAGGCGCGGAAGCATCCAAGCAGGCGCGTAAGCGTCCAAGCAGGCTCGGAAACGTCCAAGCAGGCGCGGAAGCGTCCACACAGGCGCGGAAGCGTCCAAGTAGGCGCGGCAGCATGCAAGAAGGCGCAGAAGAGTCCAAGCAGGCGCGGAAGCGTCCAAGCAGGCGCGGAAGCGTCCAAGCAGGCGCGGAAGCATCCAAGCAGGCGCGGAAGCGTCCAAGCAGTCGCGGAAGCGTCCAAGCAGGCGCGGAAGCATCCAAGCAGGCGCGGAAGCGTCCAAGCAGTCGCGGAAGCGTCCAAGCAGGCGCGGAAGCGTCCAAGCAGGCGCGGAAGCGTGCGAGCAGGCGCGGAAGCGTGCAAGCAGGCGCGGAAGCGTCCAAGCATGCGCGGTAGCGTCCAAGCAGGCGCGGAAGCGTCCAAGCAGGCGCGGAAGCGTCCAAGCAGGCGCGGAAGCGTCCAAGCAGGCGCGGAAGCGTCTAAGCAGGCGTGGAAGCATGCAAGAAGGCGCCGAAGAGTCCAAGCGGGCGCGGAAGCGTGCAAGCAGGCGCGGAAGCGTCCAAGCAGGCGCGGAAGCGTCCAAGCAGGCGCGGAAACGTCCAAGCCGGCGCGGAAGCGTCCAAGCAGGCGCGGAAGCGTCCAAGCAGACGCGGAAGCGTCCAAGCAGGCGCGGAAGCGTCCAAGCAGGCGCGGAAGCATGCAAGAAGGCACCGAAGCGTCCAAGCAGGCGCGGAAGCGTCCAAGCAGGCGCGGAAGCGACCAAGCAGGCGCGGAAGCGTCCAAGCAGGCGCGGTAGCGTCCAAGCAGGCGCGGAAGCGTCCAAGCAGGCGCGGAAGCGTCCAAGCAGGCGCGGAAGCGTCCAACCAGGCGCGGAAGCATCCAAGTAGGCGCGGCAGCATGCAAGAAGGCGCAGAAGAGTCCAAGCAGGCGCGGAAGAGTCCAAGCAGGCGCGGAAGCGTCCAAGCAGGCGCGGAAGCGTCCAAGCAGGCGCGGAAGCGTCCAAGCAGGCGCGGAAGCGTCCAACCAGGCGCGGAAGCGTCCAAGTAGGCGCGGCGGCATGCAAGAAGGCGCAGAAGAGTCCAAGCAGGCGCGGAAGCGTCCAAGCAGGCGCGGAAGCGTCCAAGCAGTCGCGGAAGCCTCCAAGCAGGCGCGGTAGCGTCCAAGCAGGCGCGGAAACGTCCAAGCAGGCGCGGTAGCGTCCAAGCAGGCACGGAAACGTCCAAGTAGGCGCGGAAGCATGCAAGAAGGCGCAGAAGAGTCCAAGCAGGCGCGGAAGCGTCCAAGCAGTCGCGGAAGCGTCCAAACAGGCGCGGTAGCGTCCAAGCAGGCGCGGTAGCGTCCAAGCAGGCACGGAAACGTCCAAGTAGGCGCGGAAGCATGCAAGAAGGCGCAGAAGAGTCCAAGCAGGCGCGGAAGCGTCCAAGCAGTCGCGGAAACGTCCAAGCAGGCGCGGTAGCGTCCAACCAGGCGCGGAAGCGTCCAAGCAGTCGCGGAAGCGTCCAAGCAGGCGCGGTAGCGTCCAAGCAGTCGCGGAAGCCTCCAAGCAGGCGCGGAAGCGTCCAAGCAGGCGCGGAAGCGTCCAAGTAGGCGCGGCAGCATGCATGAAGGTGGAGAACAGTCCAAGCAGGCGCGGAAGCGTCCAAGCAGGCGCGGTAGCGTCCAACCAGGCGCGGAAGCGTCCAAGCAGTCGCGGAAGCGTCCAAGCAGGCGCGGTAGTGTCCAAGCTGGCGCGGAAACGTCCAAGCAGGCGCGGAAGCATGCAAGAAGGCGCAGAAGAGTCCAAGCAGGCGCGGAAGCGTCCAAGCAGTCGCGGAAGCGTCCAAGCAGGCGCGGAAGCGTCCAAGCAGGCCCGGTAGCGTCCAACCAGGCGCGGATACGTCCAAGCAGTCGCGGAAGCGTCCAAGCAGGCGCGGTAGCGTCCAAGCAGGCGCGGAAACGTCCAAGCAGGCGCGGAAGCATGCAAGAAGACGCAGAAGAGTCCAAGCAGGCGCAGAAGCGTCCATGCAGTCGCGGAAGCGTCCAAGCAGGCGCGGTAGCGTCCAAGCAGGCGCGGTAGCGTCCAAGCAGGCGCGGAAACGTCCAAGTAGGCGCGGAAGCATGCAAGAAGGCGCAGAAGAGTCCAAGCAGGCGCGGAAGCGTCCAAGCAGTCGCGGAAACGTCCAAGCAGGCGCGGTAGCGTCCAACCAGGCGCGGAAGCGTCCAAGCAGTCGCGGAAGCGTCCAAGCAGGCGCGGTAGCGTCCAAGCAGTCGCGGAAGCCTCCAAGCAGGCGCGGAAGCGTCCAAGCAGGCGCGGAAGCGTCCAAGTAGGCGCGGCAGCATGCATGAAGGCGGAGAACAGTCCAAGCAGGCGCGGAAGCGTCCAAGCAGGCGCGGTAGCGTCCAACCAGGCGCGGAAGCGTCCAAGCAGTCGCGGAAGCGTCCAAGCAGGCGCGGTAGTGTCCAAGCTGGCGCGGAAACGTCCAAGCAGGCGCGGAAGCATGCAAGAAGGCGCAGAAGAGTCCAAGCAGGCGCGGAAGCGTCCAAGCAGTCGCGGAAGCGTCCAAGCAGGCGCGGAAGCGTCCAAGCAGGCGCGGTAGCGTCCAACCAGGCGCGGATACGTCCAAGCAGTCGCGGAAGCGTCCAAGCAGGCGCGGTAGCGTCCAAGCAGGCGCGGAAACGTCCAAGCAGGCGCGGAAGCATGCAAGAAGACGCAGAAGAGTCCAAGCAGGCGCAGAAGCGTCCATGCAGTCGCGGAAGCGTCCAAGCAGGCGCGGTAGCGTCCAAGCAGGCGCGGTAGCGTCCAAGCAGGCGCGGAAACGTCCAAGCAGGCGCGGAAGCATGCAAGAAGACGCAGAAGAGT
Source organism: Cerceris ruficornis (assembly GCA_963989415.1). Classification (NCBI taxonomy): domain Eukaryota; kingdom Metazoa; phylum Arthropoda; class Insecta; order Hymenoptera; family Crabronidae; genus Cerceris; species Cerceris ruficornis. Next base: position 6,633,888 of record OZ022520.1, read on the forward strand.
CCAAGCAGGCGCAGAAGCGTCCATGCAGTCGCGGAAGCGTCCAAGCAGGCGCGGTAGCGTCCAAGCAGGCGCGGTAGCGTCCAAGCAGGCGCGGAAGCGTCCAAGCAGGCGCAGAACCGTGTAAGCAGGCGCGTAAGCGTCCAAGCAGGCTCGGAAGCGTCCAAGCAGGCGCGGAAGCGTCCAAGCAGTCGCGGAAGAGTCCAAGCAGGCGCGGCAGCGTCCAAGCAGGCGCGGAATCGTCCAAGCAGGCGCGGAAGCATGCAAGCAGGCTAGGTAGCGTCCAAGCAGTCGCGGAAGCGTCCAAGCAGGCGCGGTAGTGTCCAAGCTGGCGCGGAAACGTCCAAGCAGGCGCGGAAGCATGCAAGAAGGCGCAGAATAGTCCAAGCAGGCGCGGAAGCGTCCAAGCAGTCGCGGAAGCGTCCAAGCAGGCTAGGTAGCGTCCAAGCAGTCGCGGAAGAGTCCAAGCAGGCGCGGCAGCGTCCAAGCAGGCGCGGAATCGTCCAAGCAGGCGCGGAAGCATGCAAGAAGACGCAGAAGAGTCCAAGCAGGCGCGGAAGCGTCCAAGCAGTCGCGGAAGCGTCCAAGCAGGCGTGGTAGTGTCCAAGCTGGCGCGGAAACGTCCAAGCAGGCGCGGAAGCATGCAAGAAGGCGCAGAAGAGTCCAAGCAGGCGCGGAAGCGTCCAAGCAGTCGCGGAAGCGTCCAAGCAGGCGCGGAAGCGTCCAAGCAGGCGCGGTAGCGTCCAACCAGGCGCGGATACGTCCAAGCAGTCGCGGAAGCGTCCAAGCAGGCGCGGTAGCGTCCAAGCAGGCGCGGAAACGTCCAAGCAGGCGCGGAAGCATGCAAGAAGACGCAGAAGAGTCCAAGCAGGCGCAGAAGCGTCCATGCAGTCGCGGAAGCGTCCAAGCAGGCGCGGTAGCGTCCAAGCAGGCGCGGTAGCGTCCAAGCAGGCGCGGAAGCGTCCAAGCAGGCGCGGAAGCGTCCAAGCACTCGCGGAAGCGTCCAAGCAGGCGAGGTATCGTCCAGGCAGGCGCGGAAGCGTCCAAGCAGGCGCGGAACCGTCCAAGCACTCGCGGAAGCGTCCAAGCAGTCGCGGAAGCGTCCAAGCAGACGCAGAAGCGTCCAAGCAGGAGCGGAAGCGTCCAAGCAGGCGCAGAATCGCCCAAGCAGGCGCGGAAGCGTCGAAGCAGGCGCGGAAATGTCCAAGCAGTCGCGGAAGCGTCCAAGCAGGCGCGGAAGCGTCCAAGAAGGCGCGGAAGCATCCAAGCAGGCGCGTAAGCGTCCAAGCAGGCTCGGAAACGTCCAAGCAGGCGCGGAAGCGTCCAAGCACTCGCGGAAGCGTCCAAGCAGGCGCGGTATCGTCCAGGCAGGCGCGGAAGCGTCCAAGCAGGCGCGGAACCGTCCAAGCACTCGCGGAAGCGTCCAGGCAGTCGCGGAAGCGTCCAAGCAGTCGCAGAAGCGTCCAAGCAGGAGCGGAAGCGTCCAAGCAGGCGCGGAAGCGTCCAAGCAGGCGCGGAAGCGTCCACACAGGCGCGGAAGCGTCCAAGTAGGCGCGGCAGCATGCAAGAAGGCGGAGAAGAGTCCAAGCAGGCGCGGAAGCGTCCAAGCAGGCGCGGTAGCGTCCAAGCAGGCGCGGAAGCGTCCAAGCAGGCGCAGAACCGTGTAAGCAGGCGCGTAAGCGTCCAAGCAGGCTCGGAAGCGTCCAAGCAGGCGCGGAAGCGTCCAAGCAGTCGCCGAAGCGTCCGAGCACTCCCGGAAGCGTCCAAGCAGGCGCGTAAGCGTCCAAGCAGGCTCGGAAGCGTCCAAGCAGGCGCGGTAGCGTCCAAGCAGGCGCGGAAACATCCAAGCAGGCGCGGAAGCATGCAAGAAGACGCAGAAGAGTCCAAGCAGGCGCGGAAGCGTCCAAGCAGTCGCGGAAGTTTCCAAACAGGCGCGGAAGCATGCAAGAAGACGCAGAATAGTCCAAGCAGGCGCGGAAGCGTCCAAGCAGGCGCGGTAGCGTCCAAGCAGGCGCGGAAACGTCCAAGCAGGCGCGGAAGCATGTAAGAAGGCGCAGAAGAGTCCAAGCAGGCGCGGAAACGTCCAAGCAGGCGGGGAAGCATGCAAGCAGGCGCGGAAGCGTCCAAGCAGGCGCGGTAGCGTCCAAGCAGTCGCGGAAGCCTCCAAGCAGGCGCGTAAGCGTCCAAGCAGGCTCGGAAGCGTCCAAGCAGGCGCGGAAGCGTCCAAGCAGTCGCCGAAGCGTCCGAGCACTCCCGGAAGCGTCCAAGCAGGCGCGTAAGCGTCCAAGCAGGCTCGGAAGCGTCCAAGCAGGCGCGGTAGCGTCCAAGCAGGCGCGGAAACATCCAAGCAGGCGCGGAAGCATGCAAGAAGACGCAGAAGAGTCCAAGCAGGCGCGGAAGCGTCCAAGCAGTCGCGGAAGTTTCCAAACAGGCGCGGAAGCATGCAAGAAGACGCAGAATAGTCCAAGCAGGCGCGGAAGCGTCCAAGCAGTCGCGGAAGCGTCCAAGCAGGCGCGATAGCGTCCAACCAGGCGCGGAAGCGTCCAAGCAGTCGCGGAAGCGTCCAAGCAGGCGCGGTAGCGTCCAAGCAGTCGCGAAAGCGTCCAAGCAGGCGCGGTAGCGTCCAAACAGTCGCGGAAGCGTCCAAGCAGGCGCGGTAGCGTCCAAGCAGGCGCGGAAGCGTCCAAGCAGTCGCGGAAGCGTCCAAGCAGTCGCGGTAGCGTCCAACCAGGCGCGGAAGCGTCCAAGCAGTCGCGGAAGCTTCCAAAAAGGCGCGGAAGCATGCAAGAAGACGCAGAATAGTCCAAGCAGGCGCGGAAGCGTCCAAGCAGTCGCGGAAGCGTCCAAGCAGGCGCGGTAGCGTCCAAGCAGTCGCGGAAGAGTCCAACCAGGCGCGGAAGCGTCCAAGCAGACGGGGAAGCATGCAAGCAGGCGCGGTAGCGTCCAACCAGGCGCGGAAGCGTCCAAGCAGTCGCGGAAACGTCCAGCAGGCGCGGAAACGTCCAAGTAGGCGCGGAAGCATGCACGAAGGAGCAGAAGCGTCCAAGCAGGCGCGGTAGCGTCCAAGCAGGCGCGGAAACGTCCAAGCAGACGCGGAAGCATGAAAGAAGACGCAGAAGAGTCCAAGCAGGCGCGGAAGCGTCCAAACAGTCGCGGAAGAGTCCAAGCAGGCGCGGCAGCGTCCAAGCAGGCGCGGAAGCGTCCAAGCAGTCGCGGAAGCGTCCAAGCTGGCGCGGTAGCGTCCAAGCTGGCGCGGAAACGTCCAAGCAGGCGCGGTAGCGTCCAAGCAGGCGCGGAATCGTCCAAGCAGGCGCGGAAGCATGCAAGAAGACGCAGAAGAGTCCAAGCAGGCGCGGAAGCGTCCAAGCAGGAGGGAAAGCATGCAAGCAGGCGCGGAAGCGTCCAAGCAGGCGCGGAAACGTCCAAGTAGGCGCGGAAGCATGCAAGAAGGCGCAGAAGAGTCCAAGCAGGCGCGGAAGCGTCCAAGCAGTCGCAGAAGCGTCCAAGCAGGCGCGGTAGCGTCCATCCAGGCGCGGAAGCGTCCAAGCAGTCGCGGAAGCGTCCAAGCAGGCGTGGTAGTGTCCAAGCTGGCGCGGAAACGTCCAAGCAGGCGCGGAAGCATGCAAGAAGGCGCAGAAGAGTCCAAGCAGGCGCGGTAGCGTCCAAGCAGTCGCGGAAGCGTCCAAGCAGGCGCGGAAGCGTCCAAGCAGGCGCGGTAGCGTCCAACCAGGCGCGGATACGTCCAAGCAGTCGCGGAAGCGACCAAGCAGGCGCGGTAGCGTCCAAGCAGGCGCGGAAACGTCCAAGCAGGCGCGGAAGCATGCAAGAAGACGCAGAAGAGTCCAAGCAGGCGCAGAAGCGTCCATGCAGTCGCGGAAGCGTCCAAGCAGGCGCGGTAGCGTCCAAGCAGGCGCGGTAGCGTCCAAGCAGGCGCGGAAGCGTCCAAGCAGGCGCGGAAGCGTCCAAGCACTCGCGGAAGCGTCCAAGCAGGCGCGGTATCGTCCAGGCAGGAGCGGAAGCGTCCAAGCAGGCGCGGAACCGTCCAAGCACTCGCGGAAGCGTCCAAGCAGTCGCGGAAGCGTCCAAGCAGACGCAGAAGCGTCCAAGCAGGAGCGGAAGCGTCCAAGCAGGCGCAGAATCGCCCAAGCAGGCGCGGAAGCGTCCAAGCAGGCGCGGAAATGTCGAAGCAGTCGCGGAAGCGTCCAAGCAGGCGCGGAAGCGTCCAAGAAGGCGCGGAAGCATCCAAGCAGGCGCGTAAGCGTCCAAGCAGGCTCGGAAGCGTCCAAGCAGGCGCGGAAGCGTCCAAGCACTCGCGGAAGCGTCCAAGCAGGCGCGGTATCGTCCAGGCAGGCGCGGAAGCGTCCAAGCAGGCGCGGAACCGTCCAAGCACTCGCGGAAGCGTCCAGGCAGTCGCGGAAGCGTCCAAGCAGTCGCAGAAGCGTCCAAGCAGGAGCGGAAGCGTCCAAGCAGGCGCGGAAGCGTCCAAGCAGGCGCGGAAGCGTCCACACAGGCGCGGAAGCGTCCAAGTAGGCGCGGCAGCATGCAAGAAGGCGCAGAAGAGTCCAAGCAGGCGCGGAAGCGTCCAAGCAGGCGCGGAAGCGTCCAAGCAGGCGCGGAAGCATCCAAGCAGGCGCGGAAGCGTCCAAGCAGTCGCGGAAGCGTCCAAGCAGGCGCGGAAGCATCCAAGCAGGCGCGGAAGCGTCCAAGCAGTCGCGGAAGCGTCCAAGCAGGCGCGGAAGCGTCCAAGCAGGCGCGGAAGCGTGCGAGCAGGCGCGGAAGCGTGCAAGCAGGCGCGGAAGCGTCCAAGCATGCGCGGTAGCGTCCAAGCAGGCGCGGAAGCGTCCAAGCAGGCGCGGAAGCGTCCAAGCAGGCGCGGAAGCGTCCAAGCAGGCGCGGAAGCGTCTAAGCAGGCGCGGAAGCATGCAAGAAGGCGCCGAAGAGTCCAAGCGGGCGCGGAAGCGTGCAAGCAGGCGCGGAAGCGTCCAAGCAGGCGCGGAAGCGTCCAAGCAGGCGCGGAAACGTCCAAGCCGGCGCGGAAGCGTCCAAGCAGGCGCGGAAGCGTCCAAGCAGACGCGGAAGCGTCCAAGCAGGCGCGGAAGCGTCCAAGCAGGCGCGGAAGCATGCAAGAAGGCACCGAAGCGTCCAAGCAGGCGCGGAAGCGACCAAGCAGGCGCGGAAGCGTCCAAGCAGGCGCGGTAGCGTCCAAGCAGGCGCGGAAGCGTCCAAGCAGGCGCGGAAGCGTCCAAGCAGGCGCGGAAGCGTCCAACCAGGCGCGGAAGCATCCAAGTAGGCGCGGCAGCATGCAAGAAGGCGCAGAAGAGTCCAAGCAGGCGCGGAAGAGTCCAAGCAGGCGCGGAAGCGTCCAAGCAGGCGCGGAAGCGTCCAAGCAGGCGCGGAAGCGTCCAAGCAGGCGCGGAAGCGTCCAACCAGGCGCGGAAGCGTCCAAGTAGGCGCGGCGGCATGCAAGAAGGCGCAGAAGAGTCCAAGCAGGCGCGGAAGCGTCCAAGCAGGCGCGGAAGCGTCCAAGCAGGCGCGGAAGCATCCAAGCAGGCGCGGAAGCGTCCAAGCAGGAGCGGAAGCATGCAAGAAGGCGCAGAACAGTCCAAGCAGGCGCGGAAGCGTCCAAGCAGGCCCGGAAGCGTCCAAGCAGGGGCGGAAGCGTCCAAGCAGGCGCGGAAGCGTCCAAGCAGGCGAGGAAGCATGCAAGCAGGCGCGGAAGCGTCCAAGCAGGCGCGGTAGCGTCCAAGCAGGCGCGGAAGCGTCCAAGCAGGCGCGGAACCGTCCAAGCACTCGCGGAAGCGTCCAAGCAGTCGCGGAAGCGTCCAAGCAGTCGCGGAAGCGTCCAAGCAGGCGCGGAACCGTCCAAGTAGGCACGGAAGCATGCAAGAAGGCGCAGAAGAGTCCAAGCAGGCGCGAAAACGTCCAAGTAGGCGCGGAAGTGACCAATCAGGCGCGGTAGCGTCCAAGCAGGCGCGGAAGCGTCCAAGCAGGCGCGGAACCGTCCAAGCACTCGCGGAAGCGTCCAAGCAGGCGCGAAAGTGTCCAAGCAGGCTCGGAACCGTGCAAGCAGGCGCGGAACCGTCCAAGCAGGCCAGGAAGCATGCAAGCAGGCGCGGAAGCGTCCAAGCAGGCGCGGAAACGTCCAAATAGGCGCAGAAGCATGCAAGAAGGCGCAGGAGAGTCCAAGCAGGCGCGAAAACGTCCAAGTAGGCGCGGAAGCGACCAAGAAGGCGGGGTAGCGTCCAAAGAGGCGCGGAAGCGTCCAAGCAGGCGCGGAAGCATGCAAGCAGGCGGGGAAGCATGCAAGAAGGCGCAGAAGAGTCCAAGCAGGCGCGGAAGTGTCCAAGCAGGCGCGGAAGCGTCCAAGCAGGCGCGGCGGCGTCCAAGCAGGCGCGGAAGCGTGCAAGCAGTCGCGGAAGCGTCCAAGCAGGCGCGGAAGCGTCCAAGAAGGCGCGGAAGCATCCAAGCAGGCGCGGTAGCGTCCAAGCAGGCGCGGAAGCGTCCAAGCAGGCGCAGAATCGCCCAAGCAGTCGCAGAATCGCCCAAGCAGGCGCGGAAGCGTCCAAGCAGGCGCGGAAATGTCCAAGCAGTCGCGGAAGCGTCCAAGCAGGCGCGGAAGCGTCCAAGAAGGCGCGGAAGCATCCAAGCAGGCGCGGTAGCGTCCAAGCAGGCGCGGAAGCGTCCAAGCAGGCGCAGAACCGTGTAAGCAGGCGCGTAAGCGTCCAAGCAGGCTCGGAAGCGTCCAAGCAGGCGCGGAAGCGTCCAAGCAGTCGCGGAAGCGTCCAAGCAGGCTAGGTAGCGTCCAAGCAGTCGCGGAAGAGTCCAAGCAGGCGCGGCAGCGTCCAAGCAGGCGCGGAATCGTCCAAGCAGGCGCGGAAGCATGCAAGAAGACGCAGAAGAGTCCAAGCAGGCGCGGAAGCGTCCAAGCAGTCGCGGAAGCGTCCAAACAGGCGCGGAAGCATGCAAGAAGACGCAGAATAGTCCAAGCAGGCGCGGAAGCGTCCAAGCAGGCGCGGAAGCGTCCAAGCAGGCGCGGAAGCGTCCACACAGGCGCGGAAGCGTCCAAGTAGGCGCGGCAGCATGCAAGAAGGCGCAGAAGAGTCCAAGCAGGCGCGGAAGCGTCCAAGCAGGCGCGGAAGCGTCCAAGCAGGCGCGGAAGCATCCAAGCAGGCGCGGAAGCGTCCAAGCAGTCGCGGAAGCGTCCAAGCAGGCGCGGAAGCATCCAAGCAGGCGCGGAAGCGTCCAAGCAGTCGCGGAAGCGTCCAAGCAGGCGCGGAAGCGTCCAAGCAGGCGCGGAAGCGTGCGAGCAGGCGCGGAAGCGTGCAAGCAGGCGCGGAAGCGTCCAAGCATGCGCGGTAGCGTCCAAGCAGGCGCGGAAGCGTCCAAGCAGGCGCGGAAGCGTCCAAGCAGGCGCGGAAGCGTCCAAGCAGGCGCGGAAGCGTCTAAGCAGGCGCGGAAGCATGCAAGAAGGCGCCGAAGAGTCCAAGCGGGCGCGGAAGCGTGCAAGCAGGCGCGGAAGCGTCCAAGCAGGCGCGGAAGCGTCCAAGCAGGCGCGGAAGCGTCTAAGCAGGCGCGGAAGCATGCAAGAAGGCGCGGTAGCGTCCAAGAAGACGCAGAAGAGTCCAAGCAGGCGCAGAAGCGTCCATGCAGTCGCGGAAGCGTCCAAGCAGGCGCGGTAGCGTCCAAGCAGGCGCGGTAGCGTCCAAGCAGGCGCGGAAGCGTCCAAGCAGGCGCGGAAGCGTCCAAGCACTCGCGGAAGCGTCCAAGCAGGCGAGGTATCGTCCAGGCAGGCGCGGAAGCGTCCAAGCAGGCGCGGAACCGTCCAAGCACTCGCGGAAGCGTCCAAGCAGTCGCGGAAGCGTCCAAGCAGACGCAGAAGCGTCCAAGCAGGAGCGGAAGCGTCCAAGCAGGCGCAGAATCGCCCAAGCAGGCGCGGAAGCGTCGAAGCAGGCGCGGAAATGTCCAAGCAGTCGCGGAAGCGTCCAAGCAGGCGCGGAAGCGTCCAAGAAGGCGCGGAAGCATCCAAGCAGGCGCGTAAGCGTCCAAGCAGGCTCGGAAACGTCCAAGCAGGCGCGGAAGCGTCCAAGCACTCGCGGAAGCGTCCAAGCAGGCGCGGTATCGTCCAGGCAGGCGCGGAAGCGTCCAAGCAGGCGCGGAACCGTCCAAGCACTCGCGGAAGCGTCCAGGCAGTCGCGGAAGCGTCCAAGCAGTCGCAGAAGCGTCCAAGCAGGAGCGGAAGCGTCCAAGCAGGCGCGGAAGCGTCCAAGCAGGCGCGGAAGCGTCCACACAGGCGCGGAAGCGTCCAAGTAGGCGCGGCAGCATGCAAGAAGGCGGAGAAGAGTCCAAGCAGGCGCGGAAGCGTCCAAGCAGGCGCGGTAGCGTCCAAGCAGGCGCGGAAGCGTCCAAGCAGGCGCAGAACCGTGTAAGCAGGCGCGTAAGCGTCCAAGCAGGCTCGGAAGCGTCCAAGCAGGCGCGGAAGCGTCCAAGCAGTCGCCGAAGCGTCCGAGCACTCCCGGAAGCGTCCAAGCAGGCGCGTAAGCGTCCAAGCAGGCTCGGAAGCGTCCAAGCAGGCGCGGTAGCGTCCAAGCAGGCGCGGAAACATCCAAGCAGGCGCGGAAGCATGCAAGAAGACGCAGAAGAGTCCAAGCAGGCGCGGAAGCGTCCAAGCAGTCGCGGAAGTTTCCAAACAGGCGCGGAAGCATGCAAGAAGACGCAGAATAGTCCAAGCAGGCGCGGAAGCGTCCAAGCAGGCGCGGTAGCGTCCAAGCAGGCGCGGAAACGTCCAAGCAGGCGCGGAAGCATGTAAGAAGGCGCAGAAGAGTCCAAGCAGGCGCGGAAACGTCCAAGCAGGCGGGGAAGCATGCAAGCAGGCGCGGAAGCGTCCAAGCAGGCGCGGTAGCGTCCAAGCAGTCGCGGAAGCCTCCAAGCAGGCGCGTAAGCGTCCAAGCAGGCTCGGAAGCGTCCAAGCAGGCGCGGAAGCGTCCAAGCAGTCGCCGAAGCGTCCGAGCACTCCCGGAAGCGTCCAAGCAGGCGCGTAAGCGTCCAAGCAGGCTCGGAAGCGTCCAAGCAGGCGCGGTAGCGTCCAAGCAGGCGCGGAAACATCCAAGCAGGCGCGGAAGCATGCAAGAAGACGCAGAAGAGTCCAAGCAGGCGCGGAAGCGTCCAAGCAGTCGCGGAAGTTTCCAAACAGGCGCGGAAGCATGCAAGAAGACGCAGAATAGTCCAAGCAGGCGCGGAAGCGTCCAAGCAGTCGCGGAAGCGTCCAAGCAGGCGCGATAGCGTCCAACCAGGCGCGGAAGCGTCCAAGCAGTCGCGGAAGCGTCCAAGCAGGCGCGGTAGCGTCCAAGCAGTCGCGAAAGCGTCCAAGCAGGCGCGGTAGCGTCCAAACAGTCGCGGAAGCGTCCAAGCAGGCGCGGTAGCGTCCAAGCAGGCGCGGAAGCGTCCAAGCAGTCGCGGAAGCGTCCAAGCAGTCGCGGTAGCGTCCAACCAGGCGCGGAAGCGTCCAAGCAGTCGCGGAAGCTTCCAAAAAGGCGCGGAAGCATGCAAGAAGACGCAGAATAGTCCAAGCAGGCGCGGAAGCGTCCAAGCAGTCGCGGAAGCGTCCAAGCAGGCGCGGTAGCGTCCAAGCAGTCGCGGAAGAGTCCAACCAGGCGCGGAAGCGTCCAAGCAGACGGGGAAGCATGCAAGCAGGCGCGGTAGCGTCCAACCAGGCGCGGAAGCGTCCAAGCAGTCGCGGAAACGTCCAGCAGGCGCGGAAACGTCCAAGTAGGCGCGGAAGCATGCACGAAGGAGCAGAAGCGTCCAAGCAGGCGCGGTAGCGTCCAAGCAGGCGCGGAAACGTCCAAGCAGACGCGGAAGCATGAAAGAAGACGCAGAAGAGTCCAAGCAGGCGCGGAAGCGTCCAAACAGTCGCGGAAGAGTCCAAGCAGGCGCGGCAGCGTCCAAGCAGGCGCGGAAGCGTCCAAGCAGTCGCGGAAGCGTCCAAGCAGGCGCGGTAGCGTCCAAGCTGGCGCGGAAACGTCCAAGCAGGCGCGGTAGCGTCCAAGCAGGCGCGGAATCGTCCAAGCAGGCGCGGAAGCATGCAAGAAGACGCAGAAGAGTCCAAGCAGGCGCGGAAGCGTCCAAGCAGGAGGGAAAGCATGCAAGCAGGCGCGGAAGCGTCCAAGCAGGCGCGGAAACGTCCAAGTAGGCGCGGAAGCATGCAAGAAGGCGCAGAAGAGTCCAAGCAGGCGCGGAAGCGTCCAAGCAGTCGCAGAAGCGTCCAAGCAGGCGCGGTAGCGTCCATCCAGGCGCGGAAGCGTCCAAGCAGTCGCGGAAGCGTCCAAGCAGGCGTGGTAGTGTCCAAGCTGGCGCGGAAACGTCCAAGCAGGCGCGGAAGCATGCAAGAAGGCGCAGAAGAGTCCAAGCAGGCGCGGTAGCGTCCAAGCAGTCGCGGAAGCGTCCAAGCAGGCGCGGAAGCGTCCAAGCAGGCGCGGTAGCGTCCAACCAGGCGCGGATACGTCCAAGCAGTCGCGGAAGCGACCAAGCAGGCGCGGTAGCGTCCAAGCAGGCGCGGAAACGTCCAAGCAGGCGCGGAAGCATGCAAGAAGACGCAGAAGAGTCCAAGCAGGCGCAGAAGCGTCCATGCAGTCGCGGAAGCGTCCAAGCAGGCGCGGTATCGTCCAGGCAGGCGCGGAAGCGTCCAAGCAGGCGCGGAACCGTCCAAGCACTCGCGGAAGCGTCCAGGCAGTCGCGGAAGCGTCCAAGCAGTCGCAGAAGCGTCCAAGCAGGAGCGGAAGCGTCCAAGCAGGCGCGGAAGCGTCCAAGCAGGCGCGGAAGCGTCCACACAGGCGCGGAAGCGTCCAAGTAGGCGCGGCAGCATGCAAGAAGGCGCAGAAGAGTCCAAGCAGGCGCGGAAGCGTCCAAGCAGGCGCGGAAGCGTCCAAGCAGGCGCGGAAGCATCCAAGCAGGCGCGGAAGCGTCCAAGCAGTCGCGGAAGCGTCCAAGCAGGCGCGGAAGCATCCAAGCAGGCGCGGAAGCGTCCAAGCAGTCGCGGAAGCGTCCAAGCAGGCGCGGAAGCGTCCAAGCAGGCGCGGAAGCGTGCGAGCAGGCGCGGAAGCGTGCAAGCAGGCGCGGAAGCGTCCAAGCATGCGCGGTAGCGTCCAAGCAGGCGCGGAAGCGTCCAAGCAGGCGCGGAAGCGTCCAAGCAGGCGCGGAAGCGTCCAAGCAGGCGCGGAAGCGTCCAAGCAGGCGCGGAAACGTCCAAGCCGGCGCGGAAGCGTCCAAGCAGGCGCGGAAGCGTCCAAGCAGACGCGGAAGCGTCCAAGCAGGCGCGGAAGCGTCCAAGCAGACGCGGAAGCGTCCAAGCAGGCGCGGAAGCGTCCAAGCAGGCGCGGAAGCGTCCAACCAGGCGCAGAAGCCTCCAAGTAGGCGCGGCAGCATGCAAGAAGGCGCAGAAGAGTCCAAGCAGGCGCGGTAGCGTCCAAGCAGGCGCGGAAACATCCAAGCAGGCGCGGAAGCATGCAAGAAGACGCAGAAGAGTCCAAGCAGGCGCGGAAGCGTCCAAGCAGTCGCGTAAGTTTCCAAACAGGCGCGGAAGCATGCAAGAAGACGCAGAATAGTCCAAGCAGGCGCGGAAGCGTCCAAGCAGTCGCGGAAGCGTCCAAGCAGGCTAGGTAGCGTCCAAGCAGTCGCGGAAGAGTCCAAGCAGGCGCGGCAGCGTCCAAGCAGGCGCGGAATCGTCCAAGCAGGCGCGGAAGCATGCAAGAAGACGCAGAAGAGTCCAAGCAGGCGCGGAAGCGTCCAAGCAGTCGCGGAAGCGTCCAAGCAGGCGTGGTAGTGTCCAAGCTGGCGCGGAAACGTCCAAGCAGGCGCGGAAGCATGCAAGAAGGCGCAGAAGAGTCCAAGCAGGCGCGGAAGCGTCCAAGCAGGCGCGGTAGCGTCCAACCAGGCGCGGATACGTCCAAGCAGTCGCGGAAGCGTCCAAGCAGGCGCGGTAGCGTCCAAGCAGGCGCGGAAACGTCCAAGCAGGCGCGGAAGCATGCAAGAAGACGCAGAAGAGTCCAAGCAGGCGCAGAAGCGTCCATGCAGTCGCGGAAGCGTCCAAGCAGGCGCGGTAGCGTCCAAGCAGGCGCGGTAGCGTCCAAGCAGGCGCGGAAACGTCCAAGCAGGCGCGGAAGCATGAAAGAAGACGCAGAAGAGTCCAAGCAGGCGCGGAAGCGTCCAAGCAGTCGCCGAAGCGTCCGAGCACTCCCGGAAGCGTCCAAGCAGGCGCGTAAGCGTCCAAGCAGGCTCGGAAGCGTCCAAGCAGGCGCGGTAGCGTCCAAGCAGGCGCGGAAACATCCAAGCAGGCGCGGAAGCATGCAAGAAGACGCAGAAGAGTCCAAGCAGGCGCGGAAGCGTCCAAGCAGTCGCGGAAGCGTCCAAGCAGGCGCGGAAGCGTCCAAGCAGGCGCGGTAGCGTCCAAGCAGGCGCGGAAACATCCAAGCAGGCGCGGAAGCATGCAAGAAGACGCAGAAGAGTCCAAGCAGGCGCGGAAGCGTCCAAGCAGGCGCGGAAGCGTCCAACCAGGCGCAGAAGCCTCCAAGTAGGCGCGGCAGCATGCAAGAAGGCGCAGAAGAGTCCAAGCAGGCGCGGTAGCGTCCAAGCAGGCGCGGAAACATCCAAGCAGGCGCGGAAGCATGCAAGAAGACGCAGAAGAGTCCAAGCAGGCGCGGAAGCGTCCAAGCAGTCGCGTAAGTTTCCAAACAGGCGCGGAAGCATGCAAGAAGACGCAGAATAGTCCAAGCAGGCGCGGAAGCGTCCAAGCAGTCGCGGAAGCGTCCAAGCAGGCTAGGTAGCGTCCAAGCAGTCGCGGAAGAGTCCAAGCAGGCGCGGCAGCGTCCAAGCAGGCGCGGAATCGTCCAAGCAGGCGCGGAAGCATGCAAGAAGACGCAGAAGAGTCCAAGCAGGCGCGGAAGCGTCCAAGCAGTCGCGGAAGCGTCCAAGCAGGCGTGGTAGTGTCCAAGCTGGCGCGGAAACGTCCAAGCAGGCGCGGAAGCATGCAAGAAGGCGCAGAAGAGTCCAAGCAGGCGCGGAAGCGTCCAAGCAGGCGCGGTAGCGTCCAACCAGGCGCGGATACGTCCAAGCAGTCGCGGAAGCGTCCAAGCAGGCGCGGTAGCGTCCAAGCAGGCGCGGAAACGTCCAAGCAGGCGCGGAAGCATGCAAGAAGACGCAGAAGAGTCCAAGCAGGCGCAGAAGCGTCCATGCAGTCGCGGAAGCGTCCAAGCAGGCGCGGTAGCGTCCAAGCAGGCGCGGTAGCGTCCAAGCAGGCGCGGAAACGTCCAAGCAGGCGCGGAAGCATGAAAGAAGACGCAGAAGAGTCCAAGCAGGCGCGGAAGCGTCCAAGCAGTCGCCGAAGCGTCCGAGCACTCCCGGAAGCGTCCAAGCAGGCGCGTAAGCGTCCAAGCAGGCTCGGAAGCGTCCAAGCAGGCGCGGTAGCGTCCAAGCAGGCGCGGAAACATCCAAGCAGGCGCGGAAGCATGCAAGAAGACGCAGAAGAGTCCAAGCAGGCGCGGAAGCGTCCAAGCAGTCGCGGAAGCGTCCAAGCAGGCGCGGAAGCGTCCAAGCAGGCGCGGTAGCGTCCAAGCAGGCGCGGAAACATCCAAGCAGGCGCGGAAGCATGCAAGAAGACGCAGAAGAGTCCAAGCAGGCGCGGAAGCGTCCAAGCAGGCGCGGTATCGTCCAAGCAGGCGCGGAAGCGTCCAAGCAGGCGCAGAACCGTGTAAGCAGGCGCGTAAGCGTCCAAGCAGGCTCGGAAGCGTCCAAGCAGGCGCGGAAGCGTCCAAGCAGTCGCCGAAGCGTCCGAGCACTCCCGGAAGCGTCCAAGCAGGCGCGTAAGCGTCCAAGCAGGCTCGGAAGCGTCCAAGCAGGCGCGGTAGCGTCCAAGCAGGCGCGGAAACATCCAAGCAGGCGCGGAAGCATGCAAGAAGACGCAGAAGAGTCCAAGCAGGCGCGGAAGCGTCCAAGCAGTCGCGGAAGTTTCCAAACAGGCGCGGAAGCATGCAAGAAGACGCAGAATAGTCCAAGCAGGCGCGGAAGCGTCCAAGCAGGCGCGGTAGCGTCCAAGCAGGCGCGGAAACGTCCAAGCAGGCGCGGAAGCATGTAAGAAGGCGCAGAAGAGTCCAAGCAGGCGCGGAAACGTCCAAGCAGGCGGGGAAGCATGCAAGCAGGCGCGGAAGCGTCCAAGCAGGCGCGGTAGCGTCCAAGCAGTCGCGGAAGCCTCCAAGCAGGCGCGTAAGCGTCCAAGCAGGCTCGGAAGCGTCCAAGCAGGCGCGGAAGCGTCCAAGCAGTCGCCGAAGCGTCCGAGCACTCCCGGAAGCGTCCAAGCAGGCGCGTAAGCGTCCAAGCAGGCTCGGAAGCGTCCAAGCAGGCGCGGTAGCGTCCAAGCAGGCGCGGAAACATCCAAGCAGGCGCGGAAGCATGCAAGAAGACGCAGAAGAGTCCAAGCAGGCGCGGAAGCGTCCAAGCAGTCGCGGAAGTTTCCAAACAGGCGCGGAAGCATGCAAGAAGACGCAGAATAGTCCAAGCAGGCGCGGAAGCGTCCAAGCAGTCGCGGAAGAGTCCAAGCAGGCTAGGTAGCGTCCAAGCAGTCGCGGAAGAGTCCAAGCAGGCGCGGAAGAGTCCAAGCAGGCGCGGAAGCGTCCAAGCAGGCGCGGAAGCGTCCAAGCAGGCGCGGAAGCGTCCAAGCAGGCGCGGAAGCGTCCAACCAGGCGCGGAAGCGTCCAAGTAGGCGCGGCGGCATGCAAGAAGGCGCAGAAGAGGCCAAGCAGGCGCGGAAGCGTCCAAGCAGGCGCGGAAGCGTCCAAGCAGGCGCGGAAGCATCCAAGCAGGCGCTGAAGCGTCCAAGCAGGAGCGGAAGCATGCAAGAAGGCGCAGAACAGTCCAAGCAGGCGCGGAAGCGTCCAAGCAGGCCCGGAAGCGTCCAAGCAGGGGCGGAAGCGTCCAAGCAGGCGCGGAAGCGTCCAAGCAGGCGAGGAAGCATGCAAGCAGGCGCGGAAGCGTCCAAGCAGGCGCGGTAGCGTCCAAGCAGGCGCGGAAGCGTCCAAGCAGGCGCGGAAGCATGCAAGCAGGCGGGGAAGCATGCAAGAAGGCGCAGAAGAGTCCAAGCAGGCGCGGAAGTGTCCAAGCAGGCGCGGAAGCGTCCAAGCAGGCGCGGAAGCATGCAAGAAAGCGCAGAAGAGTCCAAGCAGGCGCGGAAGCGGCCAAGCAGGCGCGGTAGCGTCCAAGCAGGCGCGGAAGCACGTAAGAAGGCGCAGAAGAGTCCAAGCAGGCGCGGAAGCGTCCAAGCAGGCGCGGTAGCGTCCAAGCAGTCGCGGAAGAGTCCAAGAAGTCGCGGAAGCGTCCAAGCAGACGCGGTAGCGTCCAAGCAGACGCGGAAGAGTCCAAGCAGGCGCGGTAGCGTCCAACCAGGCGCGGAAGCGTCCAAGCAGGCGGGGAAGCATGCAAGCAGGCGCGGAAGCGTCCAAGCAGGCGCGGAAACGTCCAAGCAGGCGCGGCAGCATGCAAGAAGGCGCAGAAGAGTCCAAGCAGGCGCGGAAGCGTCCAAGCAGGCGCGGAAGCATGCAAGCAGGCGCGGAAGCGTCCAAGCAGTCGCGGAAGCGTCCAAGCAGACGCGGTAGCGTCCAAGCAGTCGCGGAAGAGTCCAAGCAGGCGCGGCAGAGTCCAAGCAGGCGCGGAAACGTCCAAGTAGGCGCGGAAGCATGCACGAAGGAGCAGAAGCGTCCAAGCAGGCGCGATAGCGTCCAACCAGGCGCGGAAGCGTCCAAGCAGTCGCGGAAGCGTCCAAGCAGGCGCGGTAGCGTCCAAGCAGGCGCGGAAACGTCCAAGCCGGCGCGGAAGCATGAAAGAAGACGCAGAAGAGTCCAAGCAGGCGCGGAAGCGTCCTAGCAGTCGCGGAAGCGTCCAAGCAGGCGCGGAAGAGTCCAAGCAGGCGCGGCAGCGTCCAAGTAGGCGCGGAAACGTCCAAGCAGGCGCGGAAGCATGCAAGAACACGCAGAAGAGTCCAAGCAGGCGCGGAAGCGTCCAAGCAGTCGCGGAAGCGTCCAAGCAGGCGCGGTAGCGTCCAAGCAGTCGCGGAAGCGTCCAAGCAGGCGCGGTAGCGTCCAAGCAGGCGCGGAAGCGTGCAAGCAGTCGCGGAAGCGTCCAAGCAGGCGCGGAAGCATGCAAGAAGACGCAGAAGAGTCCAAGCAGGTGCGGAAGCGTCCAAGCAGGCGCGGAAGCGTCCAAGCAGGCGCGGAAGCCTCCAAGCAGGCGCGGTAGCGTCCAACCAGGCGCGGATGCGTCCAAGCAGTCGCAGAAGCGTCCAAGCAGGCGCGGTATCGTCCAACCAGGCGCGGAAGCGTCCAAGCAGTCGCGGAAGCGTCCAAGCAGGCGCGGAAGCGTCCAAGCAGGCGCGGAAGCATGCAAGCAGGCGCGGAAGCGTCCAAGCAGTCGCGGAAGCGTCCAAGCAGTCGCAGAAGCGTCCAAGCAGGCGCGGTAGCGTCCAACCAGGCGCGGTAGCGTCCAAGCAGGCGCGGAAACGTCCAAGCAGGCGCGGAAGCATGCAAGAAGACGCAGAAGAGTCCAAGCAGGCGCGGTAGCGTCCAAGCAGGCGCGGACACGTCCAAGTAGGCGCGGAAGCATGCAAGAAGGCGCGGAAGCATCCAAGCAGGCGCGGTAGCGTCCAAGCAGACGCGGAAGCGTCCAAGCAGGCGCGGTAGCGTCCAAGCAGGCGCGGAAGCGTCCAAGCAGTCGCGGAAGCGTCCAAGCAGACGCGGAAGCGTCCAAGCAGGCGCGGAAACGTCCAAGCAGGCGCGGTAGGGTCCAAGCAGGCGCGGTAGCGTCCAAGCAGGCGCGGAGACGTCCAAGTAGGCGCGGAAGCATGCAAGAAGGCGCAGAAGAGTCCAAGCAGGCGCAGAAGAGTCCAAGCAGGCGCGGAAGCGTCCAAGCAGGCGCGGACACGTCCAAGTAGGCGCGGAAGCATGCAAGAAGGCGCGGAAGCATCCAAGCAGGCGCGGTAGCGTCCAAGCAGGCGCGGAAACGTCCAAGCAGGCGCGGAAGCATGCAAGAAGACGCAGAAGAGTCCAAGCAGGCGCGGAAGCGTCCAAGCAGACGGGGAAGCATGCAAGCAGGCGCGGTAGCGTCCAACCAGGCGCGGAAGCGTCCAAGCAGTCGCGGAAACGTCCAGCAGGCGCGGAAACGTCCAAGTAGGCGCGGAAGCATGCACGAAGGAGCAGAAGCGTCCAAGCAGGCGCGGTAGCGTCCAACCAGGCGCGGAAGCGTCCAAGCAGTCGCGGAAGCGTCCAAGCAGTCGCGGAAACGTCCAGCAGGCGCGGAAACGTCCAAGTAGGCGCGGAAGCATGCACGAAGGAGCAGAAGCGTCCAAGCAGGTGCGGAAACGTCCAAGTAGGCGCGGAAGCATGCAAGAAGACGCGGTAGCGTCCAACCAGGCGCGGAAGCGTCCAAGCAGTCGCGGAAACGTCCAGCAGGCGCGGAAACGTCCAAGTAGGCGCGGAAGCATGCAAGAAGGCGCAGAAGAGTCCAAGCAGGCGCAGAAGAGTCCAAGCAGGCGCGGAAGCGTCCAAGCAGGCGCGGACACGTCCAAGTAGGCGCGGAAGCATGCAAGAAGGCGCGGAAGCATCCAAGCAGGCGCGGTAGCGTCCAAGCAGGCGCGGAAACGTCCAAGCAGGCGCGGAAGCATGCAAGAAGACGCAGAAGAGTCCAAGCAGGCGCGGAAGCGTCCAAGCAGACGGGGAAGCATGCAAGCAGGCGCGGTAGCGTCCAACCAGGCGCGGTAGCGTCCAAGCAGGCGCGGAAACGTCCAAGCAGGCGCGGAAGCATGCAAGAAGACGCAGAAGAGTCCAAGCAGGCGCGGAAGCGTCCAAGCAGACGGGGAAGCATGCAAGCAGGCGCGGTAGCGTCCAACCAGGCGCGGAAGCGTCCAAGCAGTCGCGGAAACGTCCAGCAGGCGCGGAAACGTCCAAGTAGGCGCGGAAGCATGCACGAAGGAGCAGAAGCGTCCAAGCAGGTGCGGTAGCGTCCAAGCAGTCGCGGAAGCGTCCAAGCAGGCGCGGAAGAGTCCAAGCAGGCGCGGCAGCGTCCAAGCAGTCGCGGAAACGTCCAAGCAGGCGCGGAAACGTCCAAGTAGGCGCGGAAGCATGCACGAAGGAGCAGAAGCGTCCAAGCAGGCGCGGTAGCGTCCAACCAGGCGCGGAAGCATGCAAGAAGGCGCAGAAGAGTCCAAGCAGGCGCGGAAGCGTCCAAGCAGGCGCGGTAGCGTCCAAGCAGTCGCGGAAGCGTCCAAGCAGGCGCGGTAGCGTCCAAGCAGTCGCGGAAGCGTCCAAGCAGGCGCGGTAGCGTCCAAGCAGGCGCGGAAGCGTCCAAGCAGTCGCGGAAGCGTCCAAGCAGGCGCGATAGCGTCCAACCAGGCGCGGTAGCGTCCAAGCAGTCGCGGAAGCGTCCAAGCAGGCGCGGTAGCGTCCAAGCAGGCGCGGAAGCGTGCAAGCAGTCGCGGAAGCGTCCAAGCAGCCGCGGAAGCTGCAAGAAGACGCCGAAGAGTCCAAGCAGTCGCGGAAGCGTCCAAGCAGGCGCGGTAGCGTCCAAGCAGGCGCGGTAACGTCCAAGCAGGCGCGGAAGAGTCCAAGCAGTCGCGGTAACGTCCAAGTAGGCGCGGAAGCATGCAAGAAGGCGCGGAAGCGTCCAAGCAGGCGCGGTAGCGTCCAAGCAGGCGCGGAAACGTCCAAGCAGGCGCGGAAGCATGAAAGAAGACGCAGAAGAGTCCAAGCAGGCGCGGAAGCGTCCAAGCAGTCGCCGAAGCGTCCGAGCACTCCCGGAAGCGTCCAAGCAGGCGCGTAAGCGTCCAAGCAGGCTCGGAAGCGTCCAAGCAGGCGCGGTAGCGTCCAAGCAGGCGCGGAAACATCCAAGCAGGCGTGGAAGCATGCAAGAAGACGCAGAAGAGTCCAAGCAGGCGCGGAAGCGTCCAAGCAGTCGCGGAAGCGTCCAAGCAGGCGCGGAAGCGTCCAAGCAGGCGCGGTAGCGTCCAAGCAGGCGCGGAAACATCCAAGCAGGCGCGGAAGCATGCAAGAAGACGCAGAAGAGTCCAAGCAGGCGCGGAAGCGTCCAAGCAGGCGCGGTATCGTCCAAGCAGGCGCGGAAGCGTCCAAGCAGGCGCAGAACCGTGTAAGCAGGCGCGTAAGCGTCCAAGCAGGCTCGGAAGCGTCCAAGCAGGCGCGGAAGCGTCCAAGCAGTCGCCGAAGCGTCCGAGCACTCCCGGAAGCGTCCAAGCAGGCGCGTAAGCGTCCAAGCAGGCTCGGAAGCGTCCAAGCAGGCGCGGTAGCGTCCAAGCAGGCGCGGAAACATCCAAGCAGGCGCGGAAGCATGCAAGAAGACGCAGAAGAGTCCAAGCAGGCGCGGAAGCGTCCAAGCAGTCGCGGAAGTTTCCAAACAGGCGCGGAAGCATGCAAGAAGACGCAGAATAGTCCAAGCAGGCGCGGAAGCGTCCAAGCAGGCGCGGTAGCGTCCAAGCAGGCGCGGAAACGTCCAAGCAGGCGCGGAAGCATGTAAGAAGGCGCAGAAGAGTCCAAGCAGGCGCGGAAACGTCCAAGCAGGCGGGGAAGCATGCAAGCAGGCGCGGAAGCGTCCAAGCAGGCGCGGTAGCGTCCAAGCAGTCGCGGAAGCCTCCAAGCAGGCGCGTAAGCGTCCAAGCAGGCTCGGAAGCGTCCAAGCAGGCGCGGAAGCGTCCAAGCAGTCGCCGAAGCGTCCGAGCACTCCCGGAAGCGTCCAAGCAGGCGCGTAAGCGTCCAAGCAGGCTCGGAAGCGTCCAAGCAGGCGCGGTAGCGTCCAAGCAGGCGCGGAAACATCCAAGCAGGCGCGGAAGCATGCAAGAAGACGCAGAAGAGTCCAAGCAGGCGCGGAAGCGTCCAAGCAGTCGCGGAAGTTTCCAAACAGGCGCGGAAGCATGCAAGAAGACGCAGAATAGTCCAAGCAGGCGCGGAAGCGTCCAAGCAGTCGCGGAAGAGTCCAAGCAGGCTAGGTAGCGTCCAAGCAGTCGCGGAAGAGTCCAAGCAGGCGCGGAAGAGTCCAAGCAGGCGCGGAAGCGTCCAAGCAGGCGCGGAAGCGTCCAAGCAGGCGCGGAAGCGTCCAAGCAGGCGCGGAAGCGTCCAACCAGGCGCGGAAGCGTCCAAGTAGGCGCGGCGGCATGCAAGAAGGCGCAGAAGAGGCCAAGCAGGCGCGGAAGCGTCCAAGCAGGCGCGGAAGCGTCCAAGCAGGCGCGGAAGCATCCAAGCAGGCGCTGAAGCGTCCAAGCAGGAGCGGAAGCATGCAAGAAGGCGCAGAACAGTCCAAGCAGGCGCGGAAGCGTCCAAGCAGGCCCGGAAGCGTCCAAGCAGGGGCGGAAGCGTCCAAGCAGGCGCGGAAGCGTCCAAGCAGGCGAGGAAGCATGCAAGCAGGCGCGGAAGCGTCCAAGCAGGCGCGGTAGCGTCCAAGCAGGCGCGGAAGCGTCCAAGCAGGCGCGGAAGCATGCAAGCAGGCGGGGAAGCATGCAAGAAGGCGCAGAAGAGTCCAAGCAGGCGCGGAAGTGTCCAAGCAGGCGCGGAAGCGTCCAAGCAGGCGCGGAAGCATGCAAGAAAGCGCAGAAGAGTCCAAGCAGGCGCGGAAGCGGCCAAGCAGGCGCGGTAGCGTCCAAGCAGGCGCGGAAGCACGTAAGAAGGCGCAGAAGAGTCCAAGCAGGCGCGGAAGTGTCCAAGCAGGCGCGGAAGCATGCAAGAAGGCGCAGAAGTGTCCAAGCAGGCGCGGAAGTGTCCAAGCAGGCGCGGAAGCGTCCAAGCAGGCGCGGTAGCGTCCAAGCAGTCGCGGAAGAGTCCAAGAAGTCGCGGAAGCGTCCAAGCAGACGCGGTAGCGTCCAAGCAGACGCGGAAGAGTCCAAGCAGGCGCGGTAGCGTCCAACCAGGCGCGGAAGCGTCCAAGCAGGCGGGGAAGCATGCAAGCAGGCGCGGAAGCGTCCAAGCAGGCGCGGAAACGTCCAAGCAGGCGCGGCAGCATGCAAGAAGGCGCAGAAGAGTCCAAGCAGGCGCGGAAGCGTCCAAGCAGGCGCGGAAGCATGCAAGCAGGCGCGGAAGCGTCCAAGCAGTCGCGGAAGCGTCCAAGCAGACGCGGTAGCGTCCAAGCAGTCGCGGAAGAGTCCAAGCAGGCGCGGCAGAGTCCAAGCAGGCGCGGAAACGTCCAAGTAGGCGCGGAAGCATGCACGAAGGAGCAGAAGCGTCCAAGCAGGCGCGATAGCGTCCAACCAGGCGCGGAAGCGTCCAAGCAGTCGCGGAAGCGTCCAAGCAGGCGCGGTAGCGTCCAAGCAGGCGCGGAAACGTCCAAGCAGGCGCGGAAGCATGAAAGAAGACGCAGAAGAGTCCAAGCAGGCGCGGAAGCGTCCTAGCAGTCGCGGAAGCGTCCAAGCAGGCGCGGAAGAGTCCAAGCAGGCGCGGCAGCGTCCAAGTAGGCGCGGAAACGTCCAAGCAGGCGCGGAAGCATGCAAGAAGACGCAGAAGAGTCCAAGCAGGCGCGGAAGCGTCCAAGCAGTCGCGGAAGCGTCCAAGCAGGCGCGGTAGCGTCCAAGCAGTCGCGGAAGCGTCCAAGCAGGCGCGGTAGCGTCCAAGCAGGCGCGGAAGCGTGCAAGCAGTCGCGGAAGCGTCCAAGCAGGCGCGGAAGCATGCAAGAAGACGCAGAAGAGTCCAAGCAGGTGCGGAAGCGTCCAAGCAGGCGCGGAAGCGTCCAAGCAGGCGCGGAAGCCTCCAAGCAGGCGCGGTAGCGTCCAACCAGGCGCGGATGCGTCCAAGCAGTCGCAGAAGCGTCCAAGCAGGCGCGGTATCGTCCAACCAGGCGCGGAAGCGTCCAAGCAGTCGCGGAAGCGTCCAAGCAGTCGCGGTAGAGTCCAAGCAGTCGCGGAAGCGTCCAAGCAGGCGCGGAAGCGTCCAAGCAGGCGCGGAAACGTCCAAGCAGGCGCGGAAGCATGCAAAAAGGCGTAGAAGAGTCCAAGCAGGCGCGGTAGCGTCCAAGCAGGCGCGGTAGCGTCCAAGCAGGCGCGGTAGCGTCCAAGCAGGCGCGGCAGCGTCCAAGCAGGCACGGAAACGTCCAAGTAGGCGCGGAAGCATGCAAGAAGGCGCAGAAGAGTCCAAGCAGGCGCGGAAGCGTCCAAGCAGACGCGGAAGCGTCCAAGCAGGCGCGGTAGCGTCCAAGCAGGCGCGGAAGCGTCCAAGCAGTCGCGGAAGCGTCCAAGCAGTCGCGGTAGCGTCCAACCAGGCGCGGAAGCGTCCAAGCAGTCGCGGAAGCTTCCAAACAGGCGCGGAAGCATGCAAGAAGACGCAGAATAGTCCAAGCAGGCGCGGAAGCGTCCAAGCAGGCGCGGAAGCGTCCAAGCAGGCGCGGCAGCGTGCAAGAAGGCGCAGAAGAGTCCAAGCAGGCGCGGAAGCGTCCAAGCAGGCGCGGAAGCATGCAAGCAGGCGCGGAAGCGTCCAAGCAGTCGCGGAAGCGTCCAAGCAGTCGCAGAAGCGTCCAAGCAGGCGCGGTAGCGTCCAACCAGGCGCGGTAGCGTCCAAGCAGGCGCGGAAACGTCCAAGCAGGCGCGGAAGCATGCAAGAAGACGCTGAAGAGTCCAAGCAGGCGCGGTAGCGTCCAAGCAGGCGCGGACACGTCCAAGTAGGCGCGGAAGCATGCAAGAAGGCGCGGAAGCATCCAAGCAGGCGCGGTAGCGTCCAAGCAGACGCGGAAGCGTCCAAGCAGGCGCGGTAGCGTCCAAGCAGGCGCGGAAGCGTCCAAGCAGTCGCGGAAGCGTCCAAGCAGACGCGGAAGCGTCCAAGCAGGCGCGGAAACGTCCAAGCAGGCGCGGTAGGGTCCAAGCAGGCGCGGTAGCGTCCAAGCAGGCGCGGAGACGTCCAAGTAGGCGCGGAAGCATGCAAGAAGGCGCAGAAGAGTCCAAGCAGGCGCAGAAGAGTCCAAGCAGGCGCGGAAGCGTCCAAGCAGGCGCGGACACGTCCAAGTAGGCGCGGAAGCATGCAAGAAGGCGCGGAAGCATCCAAGCAGGCGCGGTAGCGTCCAAGCAGGCGCGGAAACGTCCAAGCAGGCGCGGAAGCATGCAAGAAGACGCAGAAGAGTCCAAGCAGGCGCGGAAGCGTCCAAGCAGACGGGGAAGCATGCAAGCAGGCGCGGTAGCGTCCAACCAGGCGCGGAAGCGTCCAAGCAGTCGCGGAAACGTCCAGCAGGCGCGGAAACGTCCAAGTAGGCGCGGAAGCATGCACGAAGGAGCAGAAGCGTCCAAGCAGGCGCGGTAGCGTCCAACCAGGCGCGGAAGCGTCCAAGCAGTCGCGGAAGCGTCCAAGCAGGCGCGGTAGCGTCCAAGCAGGCGCGGAAACGTCCAAGCAGACGCGGAAGCATGAAAGAAGACGCAGAAGAGTCCAAGCAGGTGCGGTAGCGTCCAAGCAGTCGCGGAAGCGTCCAAGCAGGCGCGGAAGAGTCCAAGCAGGCGCGGCAGCGTCCAAGCAGTCGCGGAAACGTCCAAGCAGGCGCGGAAACGTCCAAGTAGGCGCGGAAGCATGCACGAAGGAGCAGAAGCGTCCAAGCAGGCGCGGTAGCGTCCAACCAGGCGCGGAAGCATGCAAGAAGGCGCAGAAGAGTCCAAGCAGGCGCGGAAGCGTCCAAGCAGGCGCGGTAGCGTCCAAGCAGTCGCGGAAGCGTCCAAGCAGGCGCGGTAGCGTCCAAGCAGTCGCGGAAGCGTCCAAGCAGGCGCGGTAGCGTCCAAGCAGGCGCGGAAGCGTCCAAGCAGTCGCGGAAGCGTCCAAGCAGGCGCGATAGCGTCCAACCAGGCGCGGTAGCGTCCAAGCAGTCGCGGAAGCGTCCAAGCAGGCGCGGTAGCGTCCAAGCAGGCGCGGAAGCGTGCAAGCAGTCGCGGAAGCGTCCAAGCAGGCGCGGAAGCTGCAAGAAGACGCCGAAGTGTCCAAGCAGTCGCGGAAGCGTCCAAGCAGGCGCGGACACGTCCAAGTAGGCGCGGAAGCATGCAAGAAGGCGCGGAAGCATCCAAGCAGGCGCGGTAGCGTCCAAGCAGGCGCGGAAACGTCCAAGCAGGCGCGGAAGCATGCAAGAAGACGCAGAAGAGTCCAAGCAGGCGCGGAAGCGTCCAAGCAGACGGGGAAGCATGCAAGCAGGCGCGGTAGCGTCCAACCAGGCGCGGAAGCGTCCAAGCAGTCGCGGAAACGTCCAGCAGGCGCGGAAACGTCCAAGTAGGCGCGGAAGCATGCACGAAGGAGCAGAAGCGTCCAAGCAGGCGCGGTAGCGTCCAACCAGGCGCGGAAGCGTCCAAGCAGTCGCGGAAGCGTCCAAGCAGGCGCGGTAGCGTCCAAGCAGGCGCGGAAACGTCCAAGCAGACGCGGAAGCATGAAAGAAGACGCAGAAGAGTCCAAGCAGGGGCGGTAGCGTCCAAGCAGTCGCGGAAGCGTCCAAGCAGGCGTGGAAGAGTCCAAGCAGGCGCGGCAGCGTCCAAGCAGTCGCGGAAACGTCCAAGCAGGCGCGGAAACGTCCAAGTAGGCGCGGAAGCATGCACGAAGGAGCAGAAGCGTCCAAGCAGGCGCGGTAGCGTCCAACCAGGCGCGGAAGCATGCAAGAAGGCGCAGAAGAGTCCAAGCAGGCGCGGAAGCGTCCAAGCAGGCGCGGTAGCGTCCAAGCAGTCGCGGAAGCGTCCAAGCAGGCGCGGTAGCGTCCAAGCAGTCGCGGAAGCGTCCAAGCAGGCGCGGTAGCGTCCAAGCAGGCGCGGAAGCGTCCAAGCAGTCGCGGAAGCGTCCAAGCAGGCGCGATAGCGTCCAACCAGGCGCGGAAGCGTCCAAGCAGTCGCGGAAGCGTCCAAGCAGGCGCGGAAACGTCCAAGTAGGCGCGGAAGCATGCACGAAGGAGCAGAAGCTTCCAAGCAGGCGCGGTAGCGTCCAACCAGGCGCGGAAGCGTCCAAGAAGTCGCGGAAGCGTCCAAGCAGGCGCTGTAGCGTCCAAGCAGTCGCGGAAGCGTCCAAGCAGGCGCGGTAGCGTCCAAGCAGGCGCGGAAGCGTGCAAGCAGTCGCGGAAGCGTCCAAGCAGGCGCGGAAGCTGCAAGAAGACGCCGAAGAGTCCAAGCAGTCGCGGAAGCGTCCAAGCAGGCGCGGAAGCGTCCAAGCAGGCGCGGAAACGTCCAAGCAGGCGCGGTAGCGTCCAAGCAGGCGCGGAAACGTCCAAGCAGGCGCGGAAGCATGCAAGAAGACGCAGAAGAGTCCAAGCAGGCGCGGAAGCGTCCAAGCAGTCGCGGAAGCGTCCAAGCAGGCGCGGTAGCGTCCAAGCAGGCGCGGAAGCGTGCAAGCAGTCGCGGAAGCGTCCAAGCAGGCGCGGAAGCTGCAAGAAGACGCCGAAGAGTCCAAGCAGTCGCGGAAGCGTCCAAGCAGGCGCGGAAGCGTCCAAGCAGTCGCGGAAGCGTCCAAGCAGTCGCGGTAGCGTCCAACCAGGCGCGGAAGCGTCCAAGCAGTCGCGGAAGCTTCCAAACAGGCGCGGAAGCATGCAAGAAGACGCAGAATAGTCCAAGCAGGCGCGGAAGCGTCCAAGCAGGCGCGGAAGCGTCCAAGCAGGCGCGGCAGCGTGCAAGAAGGCGCAGAAGAGTCCAAGCAGGCGCGGAAGCGTCCAAGCAGGCGCGGAAGCATGCAAGCAGGAGCAGAAGCGTCCAAGCAGGCGCGGTAGCGTCCAACCAGGCGCGGAAGCGTCCAAGCAGTCGCGGAAGCGTCCAAGCAGGCGCGGTAGCGTCCAAGCAGGCGCGGAAACGTCCAAGCAGACGCGGAAGCATGAAAGAAGACGCAGAAGAGTCCAAGCAGGGGCGGTAGCGTCCAAGCAGTCGCGGAAGCGTCCAAGCAGGCGTGGAAGAGTCCAAGCAGGCGCGGCAGCGTCCAAGCAGTCGCGGAAACGTCCAAGCAGGCGCGGAAACGTCCAAGTAGGCGCGGAAGCATGCACGAAGGAGCAGAAGCGTCCAAGCAGGCGCGGTAGCGTCCAACCAGGCGCGGAAGCATGCAAGAAGGCGCAGAAGAGTCCAAGCAGTCGCGGAAGCGTCCAAGCAGGCGCGGTAGCGTCCAAGCAGGCGCGGAAACGTCCAAGCAGACGCGGAAGCATGAAAGAAGACGCAGAAGAGTCCAAGCAGGGGCGGTAGCGTCCAAGCAGTCGCGGAAGCGTCCAAGCAGGCGTGGAAGAGTCCAAGCAGGCGCGGCAGCGTCCAAGCAGTCGCGGAAACGTCCAAGCAGGCGCGGAAACGTCCAAGTAGGCGCGGAAGCATGCACGAAGGAGCAGAAGCGTCCAAGCAGGCGCGGTAGCGTCCAACCAGGCGCGGAAGCATGCAAGAAGGCGCAGAAGAGTCCAAGCAGGCGCGGAAGCGTCCAAGCAGGCGCGGTAGCGTCCAAGCAGTCGCGGAAGCGTCCAAGCAGGCGCGGTAGCGTCCAAGCAGTCGCGGAAGCGTCCAAGCAGGCGCGGTAGCGTCCAAGCAGGCGCGGAAGCGTCCAAGCAGTCGCGGAAGCGTCCAAGCAGGCGCGATAGCGTCCAACCAGGCGCGGAAGCGTCCAAGCAGTCGCGGAAGCGTCCAAGCAGGCGCGGAAACGTCCAAGTAGGCGCGGAAGCATGCACGAAGGAGCAGAAGCTTCCAAGCAGGCGCGGTAGCGTCCAACCAGGCGCGGAAGCGTCCAAGCAGGCGCGGAAGCGTGCAAGCAGTCGCGGAAGCGTCCAAGCAGGCGCGGAAGCTGCAAGAAGACGCCGAAGAGTCCAAGCAGTCGCGGAAGCGTCCAAGCAGGCGCGGAAGCGTCCAAGCAGGCGCGGAAACGTCCAAGCAGGCGCGGTAGCGTCCAAGCAGGCGCGGAAACGTCCAAGCAGGCGCGGAAGCATGCAAGAAGACGCAGAAGAGTCCAAGCAGGCGCGGAAGCGTCCAAGCAGTCGCGGAAGCGTCCAAGCAGTCGCGGAAGCGTCCAAGCAGGCGCGGAAGCT
The DNA here is from genome assembly GCA_963989415.1 of Cerceris ruficornis. NCBI lineage: Eukaryota > Metazoa > Arthropoda > Insecta > Hymenoptera > Crabronidae > Cerceris > Cerceris ruficornis. Next base: position 6,660,894 of record OZ022520.1, read on the forward strand.
GCAAGAAGACGCCGAAGAGTCCAAGCAGTCGCGGAAGCGTCCAAGCAGGCGCGGTAGCGTCCAAGCAGGCGCGGAAACGTCCAACCAGGCGCGGAACCATGCAAGAAGGCGCAGAAGAGTCCAAGCAGGTGCGGAAGCGTCCAAGCAGGCGCGGAAGCGTCCAAGCAGGCGCGGAAGCGTCCAAGCAGGCGCGGTAGCGTCCAACTAGGCGCGGAAGCATGCAAGAAGGCGCAGAAGAGTCCAAGCAGGCGCGGAAGCGTCCAAGCAGTCGCGGAAGCGTCCAAGCAGGTGCGGTAGCGTCCAAGCAGGCGCGGAAGCGTCCAAGCAGCCGCGGATGCATCCATATAGGCGCGAAAGCGTCCAAGCAGGCGCGGAAGCTTCCAAGCAGGCGCGGAAGCGTCCAAGCAGGCGCGGGAACGTCCAAGTAGGCGCGGATGCATGCAAGAAGGTGCGGAAGCATCCAAGCAGGCGCGGTAGTGTCCAAGCAGGCGCAGAAGAGTCCAAGCAGGCGCGGAAGCGTCTAAGCAGGCGCAGAAGCGTCCAAGGAGTTGCGGAAGCGTCCAAGCAGGCGCGGTTGCGTCCAAGCAGGCGCGGAAGCATGCAAGAAGACGCAGAAGAGTCCAAGCAGGCGCGGAAGCGTCCAAGCAGGCGCGGACACGTCCAAGTAGGCGCGGAAGCATGCAAGAAGGCGCAGAAGAGTCCAAGCAGGCGCGGAAGCGTCTAAGCAGGCGCAGAAGCGTCCAAGGAGTTGCGGAAGCGTCCAAGCAGTCGCGGCAGCGTCCAAGCAGGCGCGGTAGCGTCCAAGCAGGCGCGGAAACGTCCAAGCAGGCGCGGAAGCATGCAAGAAGACGCAGAAGAGTCCAAGCAGTCGCGGAAGCGTCCAAGCAGGCGCGGTAGCGTCCAAGCAGGCGCGGAAGCGTGCAAGCAGTCGCGGAAGCGTCCAAGCAGGCGCGGAAGCATGCAAGAAGACGCCGAAGAGTCCAAGCAGTCGCGGAAGCGTCCAAGCAGGCGCGGAAGCGTCCAAGCAGGCGCGGAAGCGTCCAAGCAGGCGCGGAAGAGTCCAAGAAGTAGCGGAAGCGTCCAAGCAGGCGCGGTAGCGTCCAAGCAGTCGCGGAAGAGTCCAAGCAGTCGCGGAAGCGTCCAAGCTGGCGCGGTAGCGTCCAAGCAGGCGCGGAAGCATGCAAGAAGACGCCGAAGAGTCCAAGCAGTCGCGGAAGCGTCCAAGCAGGCGCGGAAGAGTCCAAGCAGGCGCGGTAGCGTCCAAGCAGGCGCGGCAGCGTCCAAGCAGTCGCGGAAACGTCCAAGCAGGCGCGGAAACGTCCAAGTAGGCGCGGAAGCATGCACGAAGGAGCAGAAGCGTCCAAGCAGGCGCGGTAGCGTCCAACCAGGCGCGGAAGCATGCAAGAAGGCGCAGAAGAGTCCAAGCAGGCGCGGTAGCGTCCAAGCAGGCGCGGCAGCGTCCAAGCAGGCACGGAAACGTCCAAGTAGGCGCGGAAGCATGCAAGAAGGCGCAGAAGAGTCCAAGCAGGCGCGGAAGCGTCCAAGCAGACGCGGAAGCGTCCAAGCAGGCGCGGAAGCGTCCAAGCATGCGCGATAGCGTCCAACCAGGCGCGGAAGCGTCCAAGCAGTCGCGGAAGCGTCCAAGCAGGCGCGGAAACGTCCAAGAAGGCGCGGAAGCATGCACGAAGGAGCAGCAGAGTCCAAGCAGGCGCGGTAGCGTCCAAGCAGGCGCGGAAGCATGCAAGAAGGCGCAGAAGAGTCCAAGCAGGCGCAGAAGAGTCCAAGCAGGCGCGGAAGCGTCCAAGCAGTCGCGGAAGCGTCCAAGCAGGCGCGCTAGCGTCCAAGCAGGCGCGGTAGCGTCCAAGCAGGCGCGGAAGCGTCCAAGCAGTCGCGGAAGCGTCCAAGCAGGCGCGCTAGCGTCCAAGCAGGCGCGGTAGCGTCCAAGCAGGCGCGGAAGCGTCCAAGCAGGCGCGGAAACGTCCAAGCAGGCGCGGAAGCGTCCAAGCAGGCGCGGAAGCGTCCAAGCAGGCGCGGAAGAGTCCAAGAAGTAGCGGAAGCGTCCAAGCAGTCGCGGTAGCGTCCAAGCAGTCGCGGAAGAGTCCAAGCAGGCGCGGAAGCGTCCAAGCAGGCGCGGAAGCGTCCAAGCAGGCGCGGTAGCGTCCAACCAGGCGCGGATGCGTCCAAGCAGTCGCAGAAGCGTCCAAGCAGGCGCGGTAGCGTCCAACCAGGCGCGGAAGCGTCCAAGCAGTCGCGGAAGCGTGCAAGCAGTCGCGGTAGAGTCCAAGCAGTCGCGGAAGCGTCCAAGCAGGCGCGGAAGCGTCCAAGCAGGAGCGGAAACATCCAAGCAGGCGCGGAAGCATGCAAAAAGGCGTAGAAGAGTCCAAGCAGGCGCGGTAGCGTCCAAGCAGGCGCGGAAGCGTCCAAGCAGTCGCGGAAGCGTCCAAGCAGGCGCGGTAGCGTCCAAGCAGTCGCGGAAGCGTCCAAGCAGGCGCGGTAGTGTCCAAGCAGTCGCGGAAGCGTCCAAGCAGGCGGGGAAGCGTCCAAGCAGGCGCGGAAGCATGCAAGAAGACGCAGAAGAGTCCAAGCAGGCGCGGAAGCGTCCAAGCAGGCGCGGACACGTCCAAGTAGGCGCGGAAGCATGCAAGAAGGCGCGGAAGCATCCAAGCAGGCGCGGTAGCGTCCAAGCAGGCGCGGAAACGTCCAAGCAGGCGCGGAAGAGTCCAAGAAGTAGCGGAAGCGTCCAAGCAGGCGCGGTAGCGTCCAAGCAGGCGCGGAAGCGTGCAAGCAGTCGCGGAAGCGTCCAAGCAGGCGCGGAAGCATGCAAGAAGACGCCGAAGAGTCCAATCAGTCGCAGAAGCGTCCAAGCAGGCGCGGTAGCGTCCAAGCAGTCGCGGAAGCGTCCAAGCAGGCGCGGTAGTGTCCAAGCAGTCGCGGAAGCGTCCACGCAGGCGGGGAAGCATGCAAGCAGGCGCGGAAGCATCCAAGCAGGCGCGGAAACGTCCAAGAAGGCGGGGAAGCATGCAAGCAGGCGCGGAAACGTCCAAGCAGGCGCGGACACGTCCAAGTAGGCGCGGAAGCATGCAAGAAGGTGCGGAAGCATCCAAGCAGGCGGGGTAGCGTCCAAGCAGGCGCAGAAGAGTCCAAGCAGGCGCGGAAGCATGCAAGAAGACGCAGAAGAGTCCAAGCAGGCGCGGAAGCGTCCAAGCAGGCGCGGACACGTCCAAGTAGGCGCGGAAGCATGCAAGAAGGCGCGGAAGCATCCAAGCAGGCGCGGTAGCGTCCAAGCAGGCGCGGAAACGTCCAAGCAGGCGCGGAAGCATGCAAGAAGACGCAGAAGAGTCCAAGCAGGCGCGGAAGCGTCCAAGCAGACGGGGAAGCATGCAAGAAGACGCAGAAGAGTCAAAGCAGGCGCGGAAGCGTCTAAGCAGGCGCAGAAGCGTCCAAGGAGTTGCGGAAGCGTCCAAGCAGGCGCGGTAGCGTCCAAGCAGGCGCGGAAGCATGCAAGAAGACGCAGAAGAGTCCAAGCAGGTGCGGAAGCGTCCAAGCAGGCGCGGACACGTCCAAGTAGGCGCGGAAACGTCCAAGCAGGCGCGGAAGCATGCAAGAAGACGCAGAAGAGTCCAAGCAGGCGAGGTAGCGTCCAACCAGGCGCGGAAGCGTCCAAGCAGTCGCGGAAGCGTCCAAGCAGGCGCGGTAGCGTCCAAGCAGGCGCGGAAACGTCCAAGCAGGCGCGGAAGCATGAAAGAAGACGCAGAAGAGTCCAAGCAGGCGCGGAAGCGTCCTAGCAGTCGCGGAAGCGTCCAAGCAGGCGCGGAAGAGTCCAAGCAGGCGCGGCAGCGTCCAAGCAGGCGCGGAAACTTCCTAGCAGGCGCGGAAGCATGCAAGAAGACGCAGAAGAGTCCAAGCAGGCGCGGAAGCGTCCAAGCAGTCGCGGAAGCGTCCAAGCAGGCGCGGTAGCGTCCAAGCAGTCGCGGAAGCGTCCAAGCAGGCGCGGTAGCGTCCAAGCAGGCGCGGAAGCGTGCAAGCAGTCGCGGAAGCGTCCAAGCAGGCGCGGAAACGTCCAAGTAGGCGCGGAAGCATGCAAGAAGTCGCAGAAGAGTCCAAGCAGGCGCAGAAGTGTCCAAGCAGGCGCGGAAGCGTCCAAGCAGGCGCGGAAGCGTCCAAGCAGGCGCGGTACCGTCCAAGCAGGCGCGGAAGCGTCCAAGCAGTCGCGGAAGCGTCCAAGCAGGCGCGGAAACGTCCAAGTAGGCGCGGAAGCATGCAAGAAGTCGCAGAAGAGTCCAAGCAGGCGCAGAAGTGTCCAAGCAGGCGCGGAAGCGTCCAAGCAGGCGCGGAAGCGTCCAAGCAGGCGCGGTACCGTCCAAGCAGGCGCGGAAGCGTCCAAGCAGTCGCGGAAGCGTCCAAGCAGTAGCGGTAGCGTCCAACCAGGCGCGGAAGCATGCAAGAAGACGTAGAAGAGTCCAAGCAGGCGCGGAAGCGTCCAAGCAGGCGGGGAAGCATGCAAGCAGGCGCGGAAGCGTCCAAGCAGACGCGGAAGCGTCCAAGCAGGCGCGGAAACGTCCAAGCAGGCGCGGTAGGGTCCAAGCAGGCGCGGTAGCGTCCAAGCAGGCGCGGAAACGTCCAAGTAGGCGCGGAAGCATGCAAGAAGGCGCAGAAGAGTCCAAGCAGGCGCAGAAGAGTCCAAGCAGGCGCGGAAGCGTCCAAGCAGGCGGGGAAGCATGCAAGCAGGCGCGGAAACGTCCAAGGAGGCGCGGAAACGTCCAAGCAGGCGCGGAAGCATGCAAGAAGGCGCAGAAGCGTCCAAGCAGGCGCGGTAGCGTCCAAGCAGCCGCGGAAACGTCCAAGCAGGCGCGGAAGCATGCAAGAAGACGCAGAAGAGTCCAAGCAGGCGCGGAAGCGTCCAAGCAGGCGCGGACACGTCCAAGTAGGCGCGGAAGCATGCAAGAAGGCGCGGAAGCATCCAAGCAGGCGCGGTAGCGTCCAAGCAGGCGCGGAAACGTCCAAGCAGGCGCGGAAGCATGCAAGAAGACGCAGAAGAGTCCAAGCAGGCGCGGAAGCGTCCAAGCAGACGGGGAAGCATGCAAGCAGGCGCGGTAGCGTCCAACCAGGCGCGGAAGCGTCCAAGCAGTCGCGGAAACGTCCAGCAGGCGCGGAAACGTCCAAGTAGGCGCGGAAGCATGCACGAAGGAGCAGAAGCGTCCAAGCAGGCGCGGTAGCGTCCAACCAGGCGCGGAAGCGTCCAAGCAGTCGCGGAAGCGTCCAAGCAGGCGCGGTAGCGTCCAAGCAGGCGCGGAAACGTCCAAGCAGACGCGGAAGCATGAAAGAAGACGCAGAAGAGTCCAAGCAGGCGCGGAAGCGTCCAAGCAGTCGCGGAAGCGTCCAAGCAGGCGCGGAAGAGTCCAAGCAGGCGCGGCAGCGTCCAAGCAGGCGCGGAAACGTCCAACCAGGCGCGGAAGCGTCCAAGCAGTCGCGGAAACGTCCAAGCAGGCGCGGAAACGTCCAAGTAGGCGCGGAAGCATGCACGAAGGAGCAGAAGCGTCCAAGCAGGCGCGGTAGCGTCCAACCAGGCGCGGAAGCATGCAAGAAGGCGCAGAAGAGTCCAAGCAGGCGCGGAAGCGTCCAAGCAGGCGCGGTAGCGTCCAAGCAGTCGCGGAAGCGTCCAAGCAGGCGCGGTAGCGTCCAAGCAGTCGCGGAAGCGTCCAAGCAGGCGCGGTAGCGTCCAAGCTGGCGCGGAAGCGTCCAAGCAGTCGCGGAAGCGTCTAAGCAGGCGCGATAGCGTCCAACCAGGCGCGGAAGCGTCCAAGCAGTCGCGGAAGCGTCCAAGCAGGCGCGGAAACGTCCAAGTAGGCGCGGAAGCATGCACGAAGGAGCAGAAGCGTCCAAGCAGGCGCGGTAGCGTCCAACCAGGCGCGGAAGCGTCCAAGCAGTCGCGGAAGCGTCCAAGCAGGCGCGGTAGCGTCCAAGCAGTCGCGGAAGAGTCCAAGCAGGCGCGGAAGCGTCCAAGCAGGCGCGGTAGCGTCCAAGCAGGCGCGGAAACGTCCAAGCAGGCGCGGAAGCATGCAAGAATACGCAGAAGAGTCCAAGCAGGCGCGGAAGCGTCCAAGCAGGCGCGGAAACGTCCAAGTAGGCGCGGAAGCATGCAAGAAGGCGCGGTAGCGTCCAAGCAATCGCGGAAGCGTCCAAGCAGGCGCGGTAGCGTCCAACCAGGCGCGGAAGCGTCCAAGCAGGCGGGGAAGCATGCAAGCAGGCGCGGAAGCGTCCAAGCAGGCGCGGAAACGTCCAAGCAGGCGCGGCAGCATGCAAGAAGGCGCAGAAGAGTCCAAGCAGGCGCGGAAGCGTCCAAGCAGGCGCGGAAGCATGCAAGCAGGCGCGGAAGCGTCCAAGCAGTCGCGGAAGCGTCCAAGCAGGCGCGGAAGAGTCCAAGAAGTCGCGGAAGCGTCCAAGCAGACGCGGTAGCGTCCAAGCAGTCGCGGAAGAGTCCAAGCAGGCGCGGCAGAGTCCAAGCAGGCGCGGAAACGTCCAAGCAGGCGCGGAAGCATGCAAGAAGACGCAGAAGAGTCCAAGCAGGCGCGGAAGCGTCCAAGCAGGAGGGGAAGCATGCAAGCAGGCGCGGAAGCGTCCAAGCAGGCGCGGAAACGTCCAAGCAGGCGCGGAAGCATGCAAGAAGACGCAGAAGAGTCCAAGCAGGCGCGGAAGCGTCCAAGCAGTCGCGGAAGCGTCCAAGCAGGCGCGGTAGCGTCCAAGCAGTCGCAGAAGCGTCCAAGCAGGCGCGGTAGCGTCCAAGCAGGCGCGGAAGCGTGCAAGCAGTCGCGGAAGCGTCCAAGCAGGCGCGGAAGCATGCAAGAAGACGCCGAAGAGTCCAAGCAGTCGCGGAAGCGTCCAAGCAGGCGCGGAAGCGTCCAAGCAGTCGCGGAAGCGTCCAAGCAGGCGCGGAAGAGTCCAAGAAGTCGCGGAAGCGTCCAAGCAGACGCGGTAGCGTCCAAGCAGCCGCGGAAGAGTCCAAGCAGGCGCGGCAGAGTCCAAGCAGTTGCGGAAACGTCCAAGCAGGCGCGGTAGCGTCCAAGCAGGCGCGGAAGCGTGCAAGCAGTCGCGGAAGCGTCCAAGCAGGCGCGGAAGCATGCAAGAAGACGCCGAAGAGTCCAAGCAGTCGCGGAAGCGTCCAAGCAGGCGCGGAAGCGTCCAAGCAGGCGCGGAAGCGTCCAAGCAGGCGCGGAAGAGTCCAAGAAGTCGCGGAAGCGTCCAAGCAGGCGCGGAAGAGTCCAAGCAGGCGCGGTAGCGTCCAAGCAGTCGCGGAAGAGTCCAAGCAGTCGCGGAAGAGTCCAAGCAGTCGCGGTAGCGTCCAAGCAGGCGCGGTAGCGTCCAACCAGGCGCGGATGCGTCCAAGCAGTCGCGGAAGCGTCCAAGCAGGCGCGGTAGCGTCCAAGCAGGCGCGGAAACGTCCAAGCAGGCGCGGAAGCATGCAAGAAGGCGCAGAAGAGTCCAAGCAGGCGCGGAAGCGTCCAAGCAGTCGCGGAAGCGTCCAAGCAGGTGCGGTAGCGTCCAAGCAGGCGCGGAAGCGTCCAAGCAGGCGCGGAAGAGTCCAAGCAGGCGCGGCAGCGTCCAAGCAGGCGCGGAAACGTCCAAGCAGGCGCGGAAACGTCCAAGCAGGCGCGGTTGCGTCCAAGCAGGCGCGGAAGCATGCAAGAAGACGCAGAAGAGTCCAAGCAGGCGCGGAAGCGTCCAAGCAGGCGCGGTTGCGTCCAAGCAGGCGCGGAAGCATGCAAGAAGACGCAGAAGAGTCCAAGCAGGCGCGGAAGCGTCCAAGCAGGCGCGGACACGTCCAAGTAGGCGCGGAAGCATGCAAGAAGGCGCAGAAGAGTCCAAGCAGGCGCGGAAGCGTCCAAGCAGGCGCGGAAGCGTCCAAGCAGGCGCGGATGCATCCATATAGGCGCGAAAGTGTCCAAGCAGGCGCGGAAGCTTCCAAGCAGGCGCGGAAGCGTCCAAGCAGGCGCGGAAACGTCCAAGTAGGCGCGGAAGCATGCCCGAAGGAGCAGAAGAGTCCAAGCAGGCGCGGAAGCGTCCAAGCAGGCGCGGAAGCATGCAAGAAGGCGCAGAAGAGTCCAAGCAGGCGCGGAAGCGTCCAAGTAGTCGCGGAAGCGTCCAAGCAGGCGCGGAAGCGTCCAAGCAGTCGCGGAAGCGTCCAAGCAGGCGCGGAAGAGTCCAAGCAGGCGCGGCAGCGTCCAAGCAGGCGCGGAAACGTCCAAGCAGGCGCGGAAACGTCCAAGCAGGCGCGGAAGCATGCAAGAAGACGCAGAAGAGTCCAAGCAGGCGCGGAAGCGTCCAAGCAGTCGCGGAAGCGTCCAAGCAGGCGCGGTAGCGTCCAAGCAGTCGCGGAAGCGTCCAAGCAGGCGCGGTAGCGTCCAAGCAGGCGCGGAAGCGTGCAAGCAGTCGCGGAAGCGTCCAAGCAGGCGCGGAAGCATGCAAGAAGACGCCGAAGAGTCCAAGCAGTCGCGGAAGCGTCCAAGCAGGCGCGGAAGCGTCCAAGCAGGCGCGGAAGCGTCCAAGCAGGCGCGGTAGAGTCCAAGAAGTAGCGGAAGCGTCCAAGCATGCGCGGTAGCGTCCAAGCAGTCGCGGAAGAGTCCAAGCAGTCGCGGAAGCGTCCAAGCTGGCGCGGTAGCGTCCAAGCAGGCGCGGAAACGTCCAAGCAGTCGCGGAAGCATGCAAGAATACGCAGAAGAGTCCAAGCAGGCGCGGAAGCGTCCAAGCAGGCGCGGAAACGTCCAAGTAGGCGCAGAAGCATGCAAGAAGGCGCGGTAGCGTCCAAGCAGTCGCGGAAGCGTCCAAGCAGGCGCGGAAGCATCCAAGCAGGCGCGGAAGCGTCCAAGCAGGCGCGGAAGAGTCCAAGAAGTAGCGGAAGCGTCCAAGCAGGCGCGGTAGCGTCCAAGCAGTCGCGGAAGAGTCCAAGCAGTCGCGGAAGCGTCCAAGCAGGCGCGGAAGCATGCAAGAAGACGCAGAAGAGTCCAAGCAGGTGCGGAAGCGTCCAAGCAGGCGCGGAAGCGTCCAAGCAGGCGCGGTAGCGTCCAAGCAGGCGCGGAGACGTCCAAGTAGGCGCGGAAGCATGCAAGAAGGCGCAGAAGAGTCCAAGCAGGCGCAGAAGAGTCCAAGCAGGCGCGGAAGCGTCCAAGCAGGCGCGGACACGTCCAAGTAGGCGCGGAAGCATGCAAGAAGGCGCGGAAGCATCCAAGCAGGCGCGGTAGCGTCCAAGCAGGCGCGGAAACGTCCAAGCAGGCGCGGAAGCATGCAAGAAGACGCAGAAGAGTCCAAGCAGGCGCGGAAGCGTCCAAGCAGACGGGGAAGCATGCAAGCAGGCGCGGTAGCGTCCAACCAGGCGCGGAAGCGTCCAAGCAGTCGCGGAAACGTCCAGCAGGCGCGGAAACGTCCAAGTAGGCGCGGAAGCATGCACGAAGGAGCAGAAGCGTCCAAGCAGGCGCGGTAGCGTCCAACCAGGCGCGGAAGCGTCCAAGCAGTCGCGGAAGCGTCCAAGCAGGCGCGGTAGCGTCCAAGCAGGCGCGGAAACGTCCAAGCAGACGCGGAAGCATGAAAGAAGACGCAGAAGAGTCCAAGCAGGTGCGGTAGCGTCCAAGCAGTCGCGGAAGCGTCCAAGCAGGCGCGGAAGAGTCCAAGCAGGCGCGGCAGCGTCCAAGCAGTCGCGGAAACGTCCAAGCAGGCGCGGAAACGTCCAAGTAGGCGCGGAAGCATGCACGAAGGAGCAGAAGCGTCCAAGCAGGCGCGGTAGCGTCCAACCAGGCGCGGAAGCATGCAAGAAGGCGCAGAAGAGTCCAAGCAGGCGCGGAAGCGTCCAAGCAGGCGCGGTAGCGTCCAAGCAGTCGCGGAAGCGTCCAAGCAGGCGCGGTAGCGTCCAAGCAGTCGCGGAAGCGTCCAAGCAGGCGCGGTAGCGTCCAAGCAGGCGCGGAAGCGTCCAAGCAGTCGCGGAAGCGTCCAAGCAGGCGCGATAGCGTCCAACCAGGCGCGGTAGCGTCCAAGCAGTCGCGGAAGCGTCCAAGCAGGCGCGGTAGCGTCCAAGCAGGCGCGGAAGCGTGCAAGCAGTCGCGGAAGCGTCCAAGCAGGCGCGGAAGCTGCAAGAAGACGCCGAAGAGTCCAAGCAGTCGCGGAAGCGTCCAAGCAGGCGCGGACACGTCCAAGTAGGCGCGGAAGCATGCAAGAAGGCGCGGAAGCATCCAAGCAGGCGCGGTAGCGTCCAAGCAGGCGCGGAAACGTCCAAGCAGGCGCGGAAGCATGCAAGAAGACGCAGAAGAGTCCAAGCAGGCGCGGAAGCGTCCAAGCAGACGGGGAAGCATGCAAGCAGGCGCGGTAGCGTCCAACCAGGCGCGGAAGCGTCCAAGCAGTCGCGGAAACGTCCAGCAGGCGCGGAAACGTCCAAGTAGGCGCGGAAGCATGCACGAAGGAGCAGAAGCGTCCAAGCAGGCGCGGTAGCGTCCAACCAGGCGCGGAAGCGTCCAAGCAGTCGCGGAAGCGTCCAAGCAGGCGCGGTAGCGTCCAAGCAGGCGCGGAAACGTCCAAGCAGACGCGGAAGCATGAAAGAAGACGCAGAAGAGTCCAAGCAGGGGCGGTAGCGTCCAAGCAGTCGCGGAAGCGTCCAAGCAGGCGTGGAAGAGTCCAAGCAGGCGCGGCAGCGTCCAAGCAGTCGCGGAAACGTCCAAGCAGGCGCGGAAACGTCCAAGTAGGCGCGGAAGCATGCACGAAGGAGCAGAAGCGTCCAAGCAGGCGCGGTAGCGTCCAACCAGGCGCGGAAGCATGCAAGAAGGCGCAGAAGAGTCCAAGCAGGCGCGGAAGCGTCCAAGCAGGCGCGGTAGCGTCCAAGCAGTCGCGGAAGCGTCCAAGCAGGCGCGGTAGCGTCCAAGCAGTCGCGGAAGCGTCCAAGCAGGCGCGGTAGCGTCCAAGCAGGCGCGGAAGCGTCCAAGCAGTCGCGGAAGCGTCCAAGCAGGCGCGATAGCGTCCAACCAGGCGCGGAAGCGTCCAAGCAGTCGCGGAAGCGTCCAAGCAGGCGCGGAAACGTCCAAGTAGGCGCGGAAGCATGCACGAAGGAGCAGAAGCTTCCAAGCAGGCGCGGTAGCGTCCAACCAGGCGCGGAAGCGTCCAAGAAGTCGCGGAAGCGTCCAAGCAGGCGCTGTAGCGTCCAAGCAGTCGCGGAAGCGTCCAAGCAGGCGCGGTAGCGTCCAAGCAGGCGCGGAAGCGTGCAAGCAGTCGCGGAAGCGTCCAAGCAGGCGCGGAAGCTGCAAGAAGACGCCGAAGAGTCCAAGCAGTCGCGGAAGCGTCCAAGCAGGCGCGGAAGCGTCCAAGCAGGCGCGGAAACGTCCAAGCAGGCGCGGTAGCGTCCAAGCAGGCGCGGAAACGTCCAAGCAGGCGCGGAAGCATGCAAGAAGACGCAGAAGAGTCCAAGCAGGCGCGGAAGCGTCCAAGCAGTCGCGGAAGCGTCCAAGCAGGCGCGGTAGCGTCCAAGCAGGCGCGGAAGCGTGCAAGCAGTCGCGGAAGCGTCCAAGCAGGCGCGGAAGCTGCAAGAAGACGCCGAAGAGTCCAAGCAGTCGCGGAAGCGTCCAAGCAGGCGCGGTAGCGTCCAAGCAGGCGCGGAAACGTCCAACCAGGCGCGGAACCATGCAAGAAGGCGCAGAAGAGTCCAAGCAGGTGCGGAAGCGTCCAAGCAGGCGCGGAAGCGTCCAAGCAGGCGCGGAAGCGTCCAAGCAGGCGCGGTAGCGTCCAACTAGGCGCGGAAGCATGCAAGAAGGCGCAGAAGAGTCCAAGCAGGCGCGGAAGCGTCCAAGCAGTCGCGGAAGCGTCCAAGCAGGTGCGGTAGCGTCCAAGCAGGCGCGGAAGCGTCCAAGCAGCCGCGGATGCATCCATATAGGCGCGAAAGCGTCCAAGCAGGCGCGGAAGCTTCCAAGCAGGCGCGGAAGCGTCCAAGCAGGCGCGGGAACGTCCAAGTAGGCGCGGATGCATGCAAGAAGGTGCGGAAGCATCCAAGCAGGCGCGGTAGTGTCCAAGCAGGCGCAGAAGAGTCCAAGCAGGCGCGGAAGCGTCTAAGCAGGCGCAGAAGCGTCCAAGGAGTTGCGGAAGCGTCCAAGCAGGCGCGGTTGCGTCCAAGCAGGCGCGGAAGCATGCAAGAAGACGCAGAAGAGTCCAAGCAGGCGCGGAAGCGTCCAAGCAGGCGCGGACACGTCCAAGTAGGCGCGGAAGCATGCAAGAAGGCGCAGAAGAGTCCAAGCAGGCGCGGAAGCGTCTAAGCAGGCGCAGAAGCGTCCAAGGAGTTGCGGAAGCGTCCAAGCAGTCGCGGCAGCGTCCAAGCAGGCGCGGTAGCGTCCAAGCAGGCGCGGAAACGTCCAAGCAGGCGCGGAAGCATGCAAGAAGACGCAGAAGAGTCCAAGCAGTCGCGGAAGCGTCCAAGCAGGCGCGGTAGCGTCCAAGCAGGCGCGGAAGCGTGCAAGCAGTCGCGGAAGCGTCCAAGCAGGCGCGGAAGCATGCAAGAAGACGCCGAAGAGTCCAAGCAGTCGCGGAAGCGTCCAAGCAGGCGCGGAAGCGTCCAAGCAGGCGCGGAAGCGTCCAAGCAGGCGCGGAAGAGTCCAAGAAGTAGCGGAAGCGTCCAAGCAGGCGCGGTAGCGTCCAAGCAGTCGCGGAAGAGTCCAAGCAGTCGCGGAAGCGTCCAAGCTGGCGCGGTAGCGTCCAAGCAGGCGCGGAAGCATGCAAGAAGACGCCGAAGAGTCCAAGCAGTCGCGGAAGCGTCCAAGCAGGCGCGGAAGAGTCCAAGCAAGCGCGGTAGCGTCCAAGCAGGCGCGGCAGCGTCCAAGCAGTCGCGGAAACGTCCAAGCAGGCGCGGAAACGTCCAAGTAGGCGCGGAAGCATGCACGAAGGAGCAGAAGCGTCCAAGCAGGCGCGGTAGCGTCCAACCAGGCGCGGAAGCATGCAAGAAGGCGCAGAAGAGTCCAAGCAGGCGCGGTAGCGTCCAAGCAGGCGCGGCAGCGTCCAAGCAGGCACGGAAACGTCCAAGTAGGCGCGGAAGCATGCAAGAAGGCGCAGAAGAGTCCAAGCAGGCGCGGAAGCGTCCAAGCAGACGCGGAAGCGTCCAAGCAGGCGCGGAAGCGTCCAAGCATGCGCGATAGCGTCCAACCAGGCGCGGAAGCGTCCAAGCAGTCGCGGAAGCGTCCAAGCAGGCGCGGAAACGTCCAAGAAGGCGCGGAAGCATGCACGAAGGAGCAGCAGAGTCCAAGCAGGCGCGGTAGCGTCCAAGCAGGCGCGGAAGCATGCAAGAAGGCGCAGAAGAGTCCAAGCAGGCGCAGAAGAGTCCAAGCAGGCGCGGAAGCGTCCAAGCAGTCGCGGAAGCGTCCAAGCAGGCGCGCTAGCGTCCAAGCAGGCGCGGTAGCGTCCAAGCAGGCGCGGAAGCGTCCAAGCAGTCGCGGAAGCGTCCAAGCAGGCGCGCTAGCGTCCAAGCAGGCGCGGTAGCGTCCAAGCAGGCGCGGAAGCGTCCAAGCAGGCGCGGAAACGTCCAAGCAGGCGCGGAAGCGTCCAAGCAGGCGCGGAAGCGTCCAAGCAGGCGCGGAAGAGTCCAAGAAGTAGCGGAAGCGTCCAAGCAGTCGCGGTAGCGTCCAAGCAGTCGCGGAAGAGTCCAAGCAGGCGCGGAAGCGTCCAAGCAGGCGCGGAAGCGTCCAAGCAGGCGCGGTAGCGTCCAACCAGGCGCGGATGCGTCCAAGCAGTCGCAGAAGCGTCCAAGCAGGCGCGGTAGCGTCCAACCAGGCGCGGAAGCGTCCAAGCAGTCGCGGAAGCGTGCAAGCAGTCGCGGTAGAGTCCAAGCAGTCGCGGAAGCGTCCAAGCAGGCGCGGAAGCGTCCAAGCAGGAGCGGAAACATCCAAGCAGGCGCGGAAGCATGCAAAAAGGCGTAGAAGAGTCCAAGCAGGCGCGGTAGCGTCCAAGCAGGCGCGGAAGCGTCCAAGCAGTCGCGGAAGCGTCCAAGCAGGCGCGGTAGCGTCCAAGCAGTCGCGGAAGCGTCCAAGCAGGCGCGGTAGTGTCCAAGCAGTCGCGGAAGCGTCCAAGCAGGCGGGGAAGCGTCCAAGCAGGCGCGGAAGCATGCAAGAAGACGCAGAAGAGTCCAAGCAGGCGCGGAAGCGTCCAAGCAGGCGCGGACACGTCCAAGTAGGCGCGGAAGCATGCAAGAAGGCGCGGAAGCATCCAAGCAGGCGCGGTAGCGTCCAAGCAGGCGCGGAAACGTCCAAGCAGGCGCGGAAGAGTCCAAGAAGTAGCGGAAGCGTCCAAGCAGGCGCGGTAGCGTCCAAGCAGGCGCGGAAGCGTGCAAGCAGTCGCGGAAGCGTCCAAGCAGGCGCGGAAGCATGCAAGAAGACGCCGAAGAGTCCAATCAGTCGCAGAAGCGTCCAAGCAGGCGCGGTAGCGTCCAAGCAGTCGCGGAAGCGTCCAAGCAGGCGCGGTAGTGTCCAAGCAGTCGCGGAAGCGTCCACGCAGGCGGGGAAGCATGCAAGCAGGCGCGGAAGCATCCAAGCAGGCGCGGAAACGTCCAAGAAGGCGGGGAAGCATGCAAGCAGGCGCGGAAACGTCCAAGCAGGCGCGGACACGTCCAAGTAGGCGCGGAAGCATGCAAGAAGGTGCGGAAGCATCCAAGCAGGCGGGGTAGCGTCCAAGCAGGCGCAGAAGAGTCCAAGCAGGCGCGGAAGCATGCAAGAAGACGCAGAAGAGTCCAAGCAGGCGCGGAAGCGTCCAAGCAGGCGCGGACACGTCCAAGTAGGCGCGGAAGCATGCAAGAAGGCGCGGAAGCATCCAAGCAGGCGCGGTAGCGTCCAAGCAGGCGCGGAAACGTCCAAGCAGGCGCGGAAGCATGCAAGAAGACGCAGAAGAGTCCAAGCAGGCGCGGAAGCGTCCAAGCAGACGGGGAAGCATGCAAGAAGACGCAGAAGAGTCAAAGCAGGCGCGGAAGCGTCTAAGCAGGCGCAGAAGCGTCCAAGGAGTTGCGGAAGCGTCCAAGCAGGCGCGGTAGCGTCCAAGCAGGCGCGGAAGCATGCAAGAAGACGCAGAAGAGTCCAAGCAGGTGCGGAAGCGTCCAAGCAGGCGCGGACACGTCCAAGTAGGCGCGGAAACGTCCAAGCAGGCGCGGAAGCATGCAAGAAGACGCAGAAGAGTCCAAGCAGGCGAGGTAGCGTCCAACCAGGCGCGGAAGCGTCCAAGCAGTCGCGGAAGCGTCCAAGCAGGCGCGGTAGCGTCCAAGCAGGCGCGGAAACGTCCAAGCAGGCGCGGAAGCATGAAAGAAGACGCAGAAGAGTCCAAGCAGGCGCGGAAGCGTCCTAGCAGTCGCGGAAGCGTCCAAGCAGGCGCGGAAGAGTCCAAGCAGGCGCGGCAGCGTCCAAGCAGGCGCGGAAACTTCCTAGCAGGCGCGGAAGCATGCAAGAAGACGCAGAAGAGTCCAAGCAGGCGCGGAAGCGTCCAAGCAGTCGCGGAAGCGTCCAAGCAGGCGCGGTAGCGTCCAAGCAGTCGCGGAAGCGTCCAAGCAGGCGCGGTAGCGTCCAAGCAGGCGCGGAAGCGTGCAAGCAGTCGCGGAAGCGTCCAAGCAGGCGCGGAAACGTCCAAGTAGGCGCGGAAGCATGCAAGAAGTCGCAGAAGAGTCCAAGCAGGCGCAGAAGTGTCCAAGCAGGCGCGGAAGCGTCCAAGCAGGCGCGGAAGCGTCCAAGCAGGCGCGGTACCGTCCAAGCAGGCGCGGAAGCGTCCAAGCAGTCGCGGAAGCGTCCAAGCAGGCGCGGAAACGTCCAAGTAGGCGCGGAAGCATGCAAGAAGTCGCAGAAGAGTCCAAGCAGGCGCAGAAGTGTCCAAGCAGGCGCGGAAGCGTCCAAGCAGGCGCGGAAGCGTCCAAGCAGGCGCGGTACCGTCCAAGCAGGCGCGGAAGCGTCCAAGCAGTCGCGGAAGCGTCCAAGCAGTAGCGGTAGCGTCCAACCAGGCGCGGAAGCATGCAAGAAGACGTAGAAGAGTCCAAGCAGGCGCGGAAGCGTCCAAGCAGGCGGGGAAGCATGCAAGCAGGCGCGGAAGCGTCCAAGCAGACGCGGAAGCGTCCAAGCAGGCGCGGAAACGTCCAAGCAGGCGCGGTAGGGTCCAAGCAGGCGCGGTAGCGTCCAAGCAGGCGCGGAAACGTCCAAGTAGGCGCGGAAGCATGCAAGAAGGCGCAGAAGAGTCCAAGCAGGCGCAGAAGAGTCCAAGCAGGCGCGGAAGCGTCCAAGCAGGCGGGGAAGCATGCAAGCAGGCGCGGAAACGTCCAAGGAGGCGCGGAAACGTCCAAGCAGGCGCGGAAGCATGCAAGAAGGCGCAGAAGCGTCCAAGCAGGCGCGGTAGCGTCCAAGCAGCCGCGGAAACGTCCAAGCAGGCGCGGAAGCATGCAAGAAGACGCAGAAGAGTCCAAGCAGGCGCGGAAGCGTCCAAGCAGGCGCGGAAACGTCCAAGTAGGCGCGGAAGCATGCAAGAAGGCGCGGAAGCATCCAAGCAGGCGCGGTAGCGTCCAAGCAGGCGCGGAAACGTCCAAGCAGGCGCGGAAGCATGCAAGAAGACGCAGAAGAGTCCAAGCAGGCGCGGAAGCGTCCAAGCAGACGGGGAAGCATGCAAGCAGGCGCGGTAGCGTCCAACCAGGCGCGGAAGCGTCCAAGCAGTCGCGGAAACGTCCAGCAGGCGCGGAAACGTCCAAGTAGGCGCGGAAGCATGCACGAAGGAGCAGAAGCGTCCAAGCAGGCGCGGTAGCGTCCAACCAGGCGCGGAAGCGTCCAAGCAGTCGCGGAAGCGTCCAAGCAGGCGCGGTAGCGTCCAAGCAGGCGCGGAAACGTCCAAGCAGACGCGGAAGCATGAAAGAAGACGCAGAAGAGTCCAAGCAGGCGCGGAAGCGTCCAAGCAGTCGCGGAAGCGTCCAAGCAGGCGCGGAAGAGTCCAAGCAGGCGCGGCAGCGTCCAAGCAGGCGCGGAAACGTCCAACCAGGCGCGGAAGCGTCCAAGCAGTCGCGGAAACGTCCAAGCAGGCGCGGAAACGTCCAAGTAGGCGCGGAAGCATGCACGAAGGAGCAGAAGCGTCCAAGCAGGCGCGGTAGCGTCCAACCAGGCGCGGAAGCATGCAAGAAGGCGCAGAAGAGTCCAAGCAGGCGCGGAAGCGTCCAAGCAGGCGCGGTAGCGTCCAAGCAGTCGCGGAAGCGTCCAAGCAGGCGCGGTAGCGTCCAAGCAGTCGCGGAAGCGTCCAAGCAGGCGCGGTAGCGTCCAAGCTGGCGCGGAAGCGTCCAAGCAGTCGCGGAAGCGTCTAAGCAGGCGCGATAGCGTCCAACCAGGCGCGGAAGCGTCCAAGCAGTCGCGGAAGCGTCCAAGCAGGCGCGGAAACGTCCAAGTAGGCGCGGAAGCATGCACGAAGGAGCAGAAGCGTCCAAGCAGGCGCGGTAGCGTCCAACCAGGCGCGGAAGCGTCCAAGCAGTCGCGGAAGCGTCCAAGCAGGCGCGGTAGCGTCCAAGCAGTCGCGGAAGAGTCCAAGCAGGCGCGGAAGCGTCCAAGCAGGCGCGGTAGCGTCCAAGCAGGCGCGGAAACGTCCAAGCAGGCGCGGAAGCATGCAAGAATACGCAGAAGAGTCCAAGCAGGCGCGGAAGCGTCCAAGCAGGCGCGGAAACGTCCAAGTAGGCGCGGAAGCATGCAAGAAGGCGCGGTAGCGTCCAAGCAATCGCGGAAGCGTCCAAGCAGGCGCGGTAGCGTCCAACCAGGCGCGGAAGCGTCCAAGCAGGCGGGGAAGCATGCAAGCAGGCGCGGAAGCGTCCAAGCAGGCGCGGAAACGTCCAAGCAGGCGCGGCAGCATGCAAGAAGGCGCAGAAGAGTCCAAGCAGGCGCGGAAGCGTCCAAGCAGGCGCGGAAGCATGCAAGCAGGCGCGGAAGCGTCCAAGCAGTCGCGGAAGCGTCCAAGCAGGCGCGGAAGAGTCCAAGAAGTCGCGGAAGCGTCCAAGCAGACGCGGTAGCGTCCAAGCAGTCGCGGAAGAGTCCAAGCAGGCGCGGCAGAGTCCAAGCAGGCGCGGAAACGTCCAAGCAGGCGCGGAAGCATGCAAGAAGACGCAGAAGAGTCCAAGCAGGCGCGGAAGCGTCCAAGCAGGAGGGGAAGCATGCAAGCAGGCGCGGAAGCGTCCAAGCAGGCGCGGAAACGTCCAAGCAGGCGCGGAAGCATGCAAGAAGACGCAGAAGAGTCCAAGCAGGCGCGGAAGCGTCCAAGCAGTCGCGGAAGCGTCCAAGCAGGCGCGGTAGCGTCCAAGCAGTCGCAGAAGCGTCCAAGCAGGCGCGGTAGCGTCCAAGCAGGCGCGGAAGCGTGCAAGCAGTCGCGGAAGCGTCCAAGCAGGCGCGGAAGCATGCAAGAAGACGCCGAAGAGTCCAAGCAGTCGCGGAAGCGTCCAAGCAGGCGCGGAAGCGTCCAAGCAGTCGCGGAAGCGTCCAAGCAGGCGCGGAAGAGTCCAAGAAGTCGCGGAAGCGTCCAAGCAGACGCGGTAGCGTCCAAGCAGCCGCGGAAGAGTCCAAGCAGGCGCGGCAGAGTCCAAGCAGTTGCGGAAACGTCCAAGCAGGCGCGGTAGCGTCCAAGCAGGCGCGGAAGCGTGCAAGCAGTCGCGGAAGCGTCCAAGCAGGCGCGGAAGCATGCAAGAAGACGCCGAAGAGTCCAAGCAGTCGCGGAAGCGTCCAAGCAGGCGCGGAAGCGTCCAAGCAGGCGCGGAAGCGTCCAAGCAGGCGCGGAAGAGTCCAAGAAGTCGCGGAAGCGTCCAAGCAGGCGCGGAAGAGTCCAAGCAGGCGCGGTAGCGTCCAAGCAGTCGCGGAAGAGTCCAAGCAGTCGCGGAAGAGTCCAAGCAGTCGCGGTAGCGTCCAAGCAGGCGCGGTAGCGTCCAACCAGGCGCGGATGCGTCCAAGCAGTCGCGGAAGCGTCCAAGCAGGCGCGGTAGCGTCCAAGCAGGCGCGGAAACGTCCAAGCAGGCGCGGAAGCATGCAAGAAGGCGCAGAAGAGTCCAAGCAGGCGCGGAAGCGTCCAAGCAGTCGCGGAAGCGTCCAAGCAGGTGCGGTAGCGTCCAAGCAGGCGCGGAAGCGTCCAAGCAGGCGCGGAAGAGTCCAAGCAGGCGCGGCAGCGTCCAAGCAGGCGCGGAAACGTCCAAGCAGGCGCGGAAACGTCCAAGCAGGCGCGGTTGCGTCCAAGCAGGCGCGGAAGCATGCAAGAAGACGCAGAAGAGTCCAAGCAGGCGCGGAAGCGTCCAAGCAGGCGCGGTTGCGTCCAAGCAGGCGCGGAAGCATGCAAGAAGACGCAGAAGAGTCCAAGCAGGCGCGGAAGCGTCCAAGCAGGCGCGGACACGTCCAAGTAGGCGCGGAAGCATGCAAGAAGGCGCAGAAGAGTCCAAGCAGGCGCGGAAGCGTCCAAGCAGGCGCGGAAGCGTCCAAGCAGGCGCGGATGCATCCATATAGGCGCGAAAGTGTCCAAGCAGGCGCGGAAGCTTCCAAGCAGGCGCGGAAGCGTCCAAGCAGGCGCGGAAACGTCCAAGTAGGCGCGGAAGCATGCCCGAAGGAGCAGAAGAGTCCAAGCAGGCGCGGAAGCGTCCAAGCAGGCGCGGAAGCATGCAAGAAGGCGCAGAAGAGTCCAAGCAGGCGCGGAAGCGTCCAAGTAGTCGCGGAAGCGTCCAAGCAGGCGCGGAAGCGTCCAAGCAGTCGCGGAAGCGTCCAAGCAGGCGCGGAAGAGTCCAAGCAGGCGCGGCAGCGTCCAAGCAGGCGCGGAAACGTCCAAGCAGGCGCGGAAACGTCCAAGCAGGCGCGGAAGCATGCAAGAAGACGCAGAAGAGTCCAAGCAGGCGCGGAAGCGTCCAAGCAGTCGCGGAAGCGTCCAAGCAGGCGCGGTAGCGTCCAAGCAGTCGCGGAAGCGTCCAAGCAGGCGCGGTAGCGTCCAAGCAGGCGCGGAAGCGTGCAAGCAGTCGCGGAAGCGTCCAAGCAGGCGCGGAAGCATGCAAGAAGACGCCGAAGAGTCCAAGCAGTCGCGGAAGCGTCCAAGCAGGCGCGGAAGCGTCCAAGCAGGCGCGGAAGCGTCCAAGCAGGCGCGGTAGAGTCCAAGAAGTAGCGGAAGCGTCCAAGCATGCGCGGTAGCGTCCAAGCAGTCGCGGAAGAGTCCAAGCAGTCGCGGAAGCGTCCAAGCTGGCGCGGTAGCGTCCAAGCAGGCGCGGAAACGTCCAAGCAGTCGCGGAAGCATGCAAGAATACGCAGAAGAGTCCAAGCAGGCGCGGAAGCGTCCAAGCAGGCGCGGAAACGTCCAAGTAGGCGCAGAAGCATGCAAGAAGGCGCGGTAGCGTCCAAGCAGTCGCGGAAGCGTCCAAGCAGGCGCGGAAGCATCCAAGCAGGCGCGGAAGCGTCCAAGCAGGCGCGGAAGAGTCCAAGAAGTAGCGGAAGCGTCCAAGCAGGCGCGGTAGCGTCCAAGCAGTCGCGGAAGAGTCCAAGCAGTCGCGGAAGCGTCCAAGCAGGCGCGGAAGCATGCAAGAAGACGCAGAAGAGTCCAAGCAGGTGCGGAAGCGTCCAAGCAGGCGCGGAAGCGTCCAAGCAGGCGCGGAAGCGTCCAAGCAGGCGCGGTAGCGTCCAACCAGGCGCGGATGCGTCCAAGCAGTCGCAGAAGCGTCGAAGCAGGCGCGGTAGCGTCCAACCAGGCGCGGAAGCGTCCAAGCAGTCGCGGAAGCATCCAAGCAGTCGCGGTAGAGTCCAAGCAGTCGCGGAAGCGTCCAAGCAGGCGCGGAAGCGTCCAAGCAGGAGCGGAAACGTCCAAGCAGGCGCGGAAGCATGCAAAAAGGCGTAGAAGAGTCCAAGCAGGCGCGGTAGCGTCCAAGCAGGCGCGGAAGCGTCCAAGCAGTCGCGGAAGCGTCCAAGCAGGCGCGGTAGCGTCCAAGCAGTCGCGGAAGCGTCCAAGCAGGCGCGGTAGTGTTCAAGCAGTCGCGGAAGCGTCCAAGCAGGCGGGGAAGCATGCAAGCAGGCGCGGAAGCATCCAAGCAGCCGCGGAAACGTCCAAGCAGGCGGGGAAGCATGCAAGCACACGCGGAAACGTCCAAGCAGGCGCGGAAGCGTCCAAGCAGGCGCGGAAGCGTCCAAGCAGGCGCGGATGCATCCATATAGGCGCGAAAGTGTCCAAGCAGGCGCGGAAGCTTCCAAGCAGGCGCGGAAGCGTCCAAGCAGGCGCGGAAACGTCCAAGTAGGCGCGGAAGCATGCCCGAAGGAGCAGAAGAGTCCAAGCAGGCGCGGAAGCGTCCAAGCAGGCGCGGAAGCATGCAAGAAGGCGCAGAAGAGTCCAAGCAGGCGCGGAAGCGTCCAAGCAATCGCGGAAGCGTCCAAGCAGCCGCGGTAGCGTCCAAGCAGTCGCGGAAGCGTCCAAGCAGGCGCGGTAGTGTCCAAGCAGTCGCGGAAGCGTCCAAGCAGGCGGGGAAGCATGCAAGCAGGCGCGGAAGCATCCAAGCAGGCGCGGAAACGTCCAAGCAGGCGGGGAAGCATGCAAGCACACGCGGAAACGTCCAAGCAGGCGCGGACACGTCCAAGTAGGCGCGGAAGCATGCAAGAAGGTGCGGAAGCATCCAAGCAGGCGCGGTAGTGTCCAAGCAGGCGCAGAAGAGTCCAAGCAGGCGCGGAAGCGTGCAAGAAGGCGCAGAAGAGTCCAAGCAGGCGCGGAAGCGTCTAAGCAGGCGCAGAAGCGTCCAAGGAGTTGCGGAAGCGTCCAAGCAGGCGCGGTTGCGTCCAAGCAGGCGCGGAAGCATGCAAGAAGACGCAGAAGAGTCCAAGCAGGCGCGGAAGCGTCCAAGCAGGCGCGGACACGTCCAAGTAGGCGCGGAAGCATGCAAGAAGGCGCAGAAGAGTCCAAGCAGGCGCGGAAGCGTCTAAGCAGGCGCAGAAGCGTCCAAGCAGTTGCGGAAGCGTCCAAGCAGTCGCGGCAGCGTCCAAGCAGGCGCGGTAGCGTCCAAGCAGGCGCGGAAACGTCCAAGAAGGCGCGGAAGCATGAAAGAAGACGCAGAAGAGTCCAAGCAGGCGCGGAAGCGTCCAAGCAGACGCGGAAGCGTCCAAGCAGGCGCGGAAGAGTCCAAGCAGGCGCGGCAGCGTCCAAGCAGGCGCGGAAACGTCCAAGCAGGCGCGGAAGCATGCAAGAAGACGCAGAAGAGTCCAAGCAGGCGCGGAAGCGTCCAAGCAGTCGCGGAAGCGTCCAAGCAGGCGCGGTAGCGTCCAAGCAGTCGCGGAAGCGTCCAAGCAGGCGCGGTAGCGTCCAAGCAGGCGCGGAAGCGTGCAAGCAGTCGCGGAAGCGTCCAAGCAGGCGCGGAAGCATGCAAGAAGACGCCGAAGAGTCCAAGCAGTCGCGGAAGCGTCCAAGCAGGCGCGGAAGCGTCCAAGCAGGCGCGGAAGCGTCCAAGCAGGCGCGGTAGAGTCCAAGAAGTAGCGGAAGCGTCCAAGCAGGCGCGGTAGCGTCCAAGCAGTCGCGGAAGAGTTCAAGCAGTCGCGGAAGCGTCCAAGCTGGCGCGGTAGCGTCCAAGCAGGCGCGGAAACGTCCAAGCAGTCGCGGAAGCATGCAAGAATACGCAGAAGAGTCCAAGCAGGCGCGGAAGCGTCCAAGCAGGCGCGGAAACGTCCAAGTAGGCGCAGAAGCATGCAAGAAGGCGCGGTAGCGTCCAAGCAGTCGCGGAAGCGTCCAAGCAGGCGCGGAAGCATCCAAGCAGCCGCGGAAACGTCCAAGCAGGCGGGGAAGCATGCAAGCACACGCGGAAACGTCCAAGCAGGCGCGGAAGCGTCCAAGCAGGCGCGGAAGCGTCCAAGCAGGCGCGGAAGCGTCCAAGCAGGCGCGGAAGAGTCCAAGAAGTAGCGGAAGCGTCCAAGCAGGCGCGGTAGCGTCCAAGCAGTCGCGGAAGAGTCCAAGCAGTCGCGGAAGCGTCGAAGCAGGCGCGGAAGCATGCAAGAAGACGCAGAAGAGTCCAAGCAGGTGCGGAAGCGTCCAAGCAGGCGCGGAAGCGTCCAAGCAGGCGCGGTAGCGTCCAACCAGGCGCGGATGCGTCCAAGCAGTCGCAGAAGCGTCCAAGCAGGCGCGGTAGCGTCCAACCAGGCGCGGAAGCGTCCAATCAGTCGAGGAAGCGTCCAAGCAGTCGCGGTAGAGTCCAAGCAGTCGCGGAAGCGTCCAAGCAGGCGCGGAAGCGTCCAAGCAGGAGCGGAAACGTCCAAGCAGGCGCGGAAGCATGCAAAAAGGCGTAGAAGAGTCCAAGCAGGCGCGGTAGCGTCCAAGCAGGCGCGGTAGCGTCCAAGCAGGCGCGGTAGCGTCCAAGCAGGCGCGGAAGCGTCCAAGCAGGCACGGAAACGTCCAAGTAGGCGCGGAAGCATGCAAGAAGGCGCAGAAGAGTCCAAGCAGGCGCGGAAGCGTCCAAGCAGACGCGGAAGCGTCCAAGCAGGCGCGGAAGCGTCCAAGCAGGCGCGGTAGAGTCCAAGCAGGCGCGGAAACGTCCAAGTAGGCGCGGAAGCATGCAAGAAGGCGCAGAAGAGTCCAAGCAGGCGCAGAAGAGTCCAAGCAGGCGCGGAAGCGTCCAAGCAGTCGCGGAAGCGTCCAAGCAGGCGCGCTAGCGTCCAAGCAGGCGCGGTAGCGTCCAAGCAGGAGCGGAAGCGTCCAAGCAGTCGCGGAAGCGTCCAAGCAGGCGCGATAGCGTCCAACCAGGCGCGGAAGCGTCCAAGCAGTCGCGGAAGCGTCCAAGCAGGCGCGGAAACGTCCAAGTAGGCGCGGAAGCATGCACGAAGGAGCAGAAGCGTCCAAGCAGGCGCGGTAGCGTCCAACCAGGCGCGGAAGCGTCCAAGCAGTCGCGGAAGCGTCCAAGCAGGCGCGGTAGCGTCCAAGCAGTCGCGGAAGCGTCCAAGCAGGCGCGGTAACGTCCAAGCAGGCGCGGAAGCGTGCAAGCAGTCGCGGAAGCGTCCAAGCAGGCGCGGAAGCATGCAAGAAGACGCCGAAGAGTCCAAGCAGTCGCGGAAGCGTCCAAGCAGGCGCGGAAGCATCCAAGCAGGCGCGGAAGCGTCCAAGCAGGCGCGGAAGAGTCCAAGAAGTAGCGGAAGCGTCCAAGCAGGCGCGGTAGCGTCCAACCAGGCGCGGATGCGTCCAAGCAGTCGCAGAAGCGTCCAAGCAGGCGCGGTAGCGTCCAAGCAGGCGCGGAAGCGTCCAAGCAGGCGCGGAATCGTCCAAGCAGGCGCGGTAGCGTCCAACCAGGCGCGGATGCGTCCAAGCAGTCGCAGAAGCGTCCAAGCAGGCGCGGTAGCGTCCAAGCAGGCGCGGAAGCATGCAAAAAGGCGTAGAAGAGTCCAAGCAGGCGCGGTAGCGTCCAAGCAGGCGCGGAAGCGTCCAAGCAGTCGCGGAAGCGTCCAAGCAGGCGCGGTAGCGTCCAAGCAGTCGCGGAAGCGTCCAAGCAGGCGCGGTAGTGTCCAAGCAGTCGCGGAAGCGTCCAAGCAGGCGGGGAAGCATGCAAGCAGGCGCGGAAGCATCCAAGCAGCCGCGGAAACGTCCAAGCAGGCGGGGAAGCATGCAAGCACACGCGGAAACGTCCAAGCAGGCGCGGAAGCGTCCAAGCAGGCGCGGAAGCGTCCAAGCAGGCGCGGAAGCGTCCAAGCAGGCGCGGAAGAGTCCAAGAAGTAGCGGAAGCGTCCAAGCAGGCGCGGTAGCGTCCAAGCAGTCGCGGAAGAGTCCAAGCAGTCGCGGAAGCGTCGAAGCAGGCGCGGAAGCATGCAAGAAGACGCAGAAGAGTCCAAGCAGGTGCGGAAGCGTCCAAGCAGGCGCGGAAGCGTCCAAGCAGGCGCGGTAGCGTCCAACCAGGCGCGGATGCGTCCAAGCAGTCGCAGAAGCGTCCAAGCAGGCGCGGTAGCGTCCAAGCAGGCGCGGAAGCATGCAAAAAGGCGTAGAAGAGTCCAAGCAGGCGCGGTAGCGTCCAAGCAGGCGCGGAAGCGTCCAAGCAGTCGCGGAAGCGTCCAAGCAGGCGCGGTAGCGTCCAAGCAGTCGCGGAAGCGTCCAAGCAGGCGCGGTAGTGTCCAAGCAGTCGCGGAAGCGTCCAAGCAGGCGGGGAAGCATGCAAGCAGGCGCGGAAGCATCCAAGCAGCCGCGGAAACGTCCAAGCAGGCGGGGAAGCATGCAAGCACACGCGGAAACGTCCAAGCAGGCGCGGAAGCGTCCAAGCAGGCGCGGAAGCGTCCAAGCAGGCGCGGAAGCGTCCAAGCAGGCGCGGAAGAGTCCAAGAAGTAGCGGAAGCGTCCAAGCAGGCGCGGTAGCGTCCAAGCAGTCGCGGAAGAGTCCAAGCAGTCGCGGAAGCGTCGAAGCAGGCGCGGAAGCATGCAAGAAGACGCAGAAGAGTCCAAGCAGGTGCGGAAGCGTCCAAGCAGGCGCGGAAGCGTCCAAGCAGGCGCGGTAGCGTCCAACCAGGCGCGGATGCGTCCAAGCAGTCGCAGAAGCGTCCAAGCAGGCGCGGTAGCGTCCAACCAGGCGCGGAAGCGTCCAAGCAGTCGAGGAAGCGTCCAAGCAGTCGCGGTAGAGTCCAAGCAGTCGCGGTAGCGTCCAAGCAGGAGCGGAAGCGTCCAAGCAGTCGCGGAAGCGTCCAAGCAGGCGCGATAGCGTCCAACCAGGCGCGGAAGCGTCCAAGCAGTCGCGGAAGCGTCCAAGCAGGCGCGGAAACGTCCAAGTAGGCGCGGAAGCATGCACGAAGGAGCAGAAGCGTCCAAGCAGGCGCGGTAGCGTCCAACCAGGCGCGGAAGCGTCCAAGCAGTCGCGGAAGCGTCCAAGCAGGCGCGGTAGCGTCCAAGCAGTCGCGGAAGCGTCCAAGCAGGCGCGGTAGCGTCCAAGCAGGCGCGGAAGCGTGCAAGCAGTCGCGGAAGCGTCCAAGCAGGCGCGGAAGCATGCAAGAAGACGCCGAAGAGTCCAAGCAGTCGCGGAAGCGTCCAAGCAGGCGCGGAAGCATCCAAGCAGGCGCGGAAGCGTCCAAGCAGGCGCGGAAGAGTCCAAGAAGTAGCGGAAGCGTCCAAGCAGGCGCGGTAGCGTCCAAGCAGTCGCGGAAGAGTCCAAGCAGTCGCGGAAGCGTCCAAGCAGACGCGGAAGCATGCAAGAAGACGCAGAAGAGTCCAAGCAGGTGCGGAAGCGTCCAAGCAGGCGCGGAAGCGTCCAAGCAGGCGCGGAAGCGTCCAAGCAGGCGCGGTAGCGTCCAACCAGGCGCGGATGCGTCCAAGCAGTCGCAGAAGCGTCCAAGCAGGCGCGGTAGCGTCCAAGCAGGCGCGGAAGCATGCAAAAAGGCGTAGAAGAGTCCAAGCAGGCGCGGTAGCGTCCAAGCAGGCGCGGAAGCGTCCAAGCAGTCGCGGAAGCGTCCAAGCAGGCGCGGTAGCGTCCAAGCAGTCGCGGAAGCGTCCAAGCAGGCGCGGTAGTGTCCAAGCAGTCGCGGAAGCGTCCAAGCAGGCGGGGAAGCATGCAAGCAGGCGCGGAAGCATCCAAACAGGCGCGGAAGCGTCTTAGCAGGCGCGGAAGCGTCCAAGCAGGCGCGGAAGAGTCCAAGAAGTCGCGGAAGCGTCCAAGCAGGCGCGGTAGCGTCCGAGCAGTCGCGGAAGAGTCCAAGCAGTCGCGGAAGCGTCCAAGCAGGCGCGGTAGCGTCCAAGCAGGCGCGGAAACGTCCAAGCAGGCGCGGAAGCATGCAAGAATACGCAGAAGAGTCCAAGCAGGCGCGGAAGCGTCCAAGCAGGCGCGGAAACGTCCAAGTAGGCGCGGAAGCATGCAAGAAGGCGCGGTAGCGTCCAAGCAATCGCGGAAGCGTCCAAGCAGGCGCGGTAGCGTCCAACCAGGCGCGGAAGCGTCCAAGCAGGCGGGGAAGCATGCAAGCAGGCGCGGAAGCGTCCAAGCAGGCGCGGAAACGTCCAAGCAGGCGCGGCAGCATGCAAGAAGGCGCAGAAGAGTCCAAGCAGGCGCGGAAGCGTCCAAGCAGGCGCGGAAGCATGCAAGCAGGCGCGGAAGCGTCCAAGCAGGCGCGGTAGCGTCCAACAAGGCGCGGAAGAGTCCAAGAAGTCGCAGGAGCGTCCAAGCAGGCGCGGTAGCGTCCAACCAGGCGCGGAAGCGTCCAAGCAGGCGCGGAAGCATGCAAGAAGACGCAGAAGAGTCCAAGCAGGCGCGGAAGAGTCCAAGCAGGAGGGGAAGCATGCAAGCAGGCGCGGAAGCGTCCAAGCAGGCGCGGAAACGTCCAAGTAGGCGCGGAAGCATGCAAGAAGGCGCAGAAGAGTCCAAGCAGGCGCGGAAGCGTCCAAGCAGTCGCAGAAGCGTCCAAGCAGGCGCGGTAGCGTCCAAGCAGTCGCGGAAGCGTCCAAGCAGGCGCGGTAGTGTCCAAGCAGTCGCGGAAGCGTCCAAGCAGGCGGGGAAGCATGCAAGCAGGCGCGGAAGCATCCAAGCAGGCGCGGAAACGTCCAAGCAGGCGGGGAAGCATGCAAGCAGACGCCGAAGAGTCCAAGCAGGCGCGGAAGAGTCCAAGAAGTAGCGGAAGCGTCCAAGCAGGCGCGGTAGCGTCCAAGCAGTCGCGGAAGAGTCCAAGCAGTCGCGGAAGCGTCCAAGCAGACGCGGAAGCATGCAAGAAGACGCAGAAGAGTCCAAGCAGGTGCGGAAGCGTCCAAGCAGGTGCGGAAGCGTCCAAGCAGGCGCGGAAGCGTCCAAGCAGGCGCGGTAGCGTCCAAGCAGGCGCGGAAGCGTCCAAGCAGGAGCGGAAACGTCCAAGCAGGCGCGGAAGCATGCAAAAAGACGCCGAAGAGTCCAAGCAGTCGCGGAAGCGTCCAAGCAGGCGCGGAAGCGTCCAAGCAGGCGCGGAAGCGTCCAAGCAGGCGCGGAAGAGTCCAAGAAGTAGCGGAAGCGTCCAAGCAGGCGCGGAAGCGTCCAAGCAGTCGCGGAAGCGTCCAAGCAAGCGCGGAAGAGTCCAAGAAGTCGCGGAAGCGTCCAAGCAGACGCGGTAGCGTCCAAGCAGTCGCGGAAGAATCCAAGCAGGCGCGGAAGCGTCCAAGCAGGCGCGGTAGCGTCCAAGCAGGCGCGGAAGCATGCAAGCAGGCGCGGAAGCGTCCAAGCAGTCGCGGAAGCGTCCAAGCAAGCGCGGAAGAGTCCAAGAAGTCGCGGAAGCGTCCAAGCAGACGCGGTAGCGTCCAAGCAGTCGCGGAAGAGTCCAAGCAGGCGCGGCAGAGTCCAAGCAGGCGCGGAAACGTCCAAGCAGGAGGGGAAGCATGCAAGCAGGCGCGGAAGCGTCCAAGCAGGCGCGGAAACGTCCAAGTAGGCGCGGTAGTGTCCAAGCAGTCGCGGAAGCGTCCAAGCAGGCGGGGAAGCATGCAAGCAGGCGCGGAAGCATCCAAGCAGGAGCGGAAACATCCAAGCAGGCGCGGAAGCATGCAAAAAGGCGTAGAAGAGTCCAAGCAGGCGCGGTAGCGTCCAAGCAGGCGCGGAAGCGTCCAAGCAGTCGCGGAAGCGTCCAAGCAGGCGCGGTAGCGTCCAAGCAGTCGCGGAAGCGTCCAAGCAGGCGCGGTAGTGTCCAAGCAGTCGCGGAAGCGTCCAAGCAGGCGGGGAAGCATGCAAGCAGGCGCGGAAGCATCCAAGCAGGCGCGGAAACGTCCAAGCAGGCGGGGAAGCATGCAAGCACACGCGGAAACGTCCAAGCAGGCGCGGAAGCGTCTAAGCAGGCGCGGAAGCGTCCAAGCAGGCGCGGAAGCGTCCAAGCAGGCGCGGTAGCGTCCAAGCAGTCGCGGAAGCGTCCAAGCAGGCGCGGAAGCATGCAAGAAGACGCCGAAGAGTCCAAGCAGCCGCGGAAGCGTCCAAGCAGGCGCGGAAGCGTCCAAGCAGGCGCGGAAGCGTCCAAGCAGGCGCGGAAGAGTCCAAGAAGTCGCGGAAGCGACCAAGCAGGCGCGGTAGCGTCCGAGCAGACGCGGAAGAGTCCAAGCAGTCGCGGAAGCGTCCAAGCAGGCGCGGTAGCGTCCAAGCAGGCGCGGAAACGTCCAAGCAGGCGCGGAAGAGTCCAAGCAGGCGCGGTAACGTCCAAGTAGGCGCGGAAGCATGCAAGAAGGCGCGGAAGCGTCCAAGCAGGCGCGGTAGCGTCCAAGCAGGCGCGGAAACGTCCAACCAGGCGCGGAACCATGCAAGAAGGCGCAGAAGAGTCCAAGCAGGTGCGGAAGCGTCCAAGCAGGCGCGGAAGCGTCCAAGCAGGCGCGGAAGCGTCCAAGCAGGCGCGGTAGCGTCCAACTAGGCGCGGATGCGTCCAAGCAGTCGCGGAAGCGTCCAAGCAGGCGCGGTAGCGTCCAAGCAGGCGCGGAAACGTCCAAGCAGGCGCGGAAGCATGCAAGAAGACGCAGAAGAGTCCAAGCAGTCGCGGAAGCGTCCAAGCAGGCGCGGAAGCATGCAAGAAGACGCAGAAGAGTCCAAGCAGGTGCGGAAGCGTCCAAGCAGGCGCGGAAGCGTCCAAGCAGGCGCGGAAGCGTCCAAGCAGGCGCGGTAGCGTCCAACCAGGCGCGGATGCGTCCAAGCAGTCGCAGAAGCGTCCAAGCAGGCGCGGTAGCGTCCAACCAGGCGCGGAAGCGTCCAAGCAGTCGCGGAAGCGTGCAAGCAGTCGCGGTAGAGTCCAAGCAGTCGCGGAAGCGTCCAAGCAGGCGCGGAAGCGTCCAAGCAGGAGCGGAAACATCCAAGCAGGCGCGGAAGCATGCAAAAAGGCGTAGAAGAGTCCAAGCAGGCGCGGTAGCGTCCAAGCAGGCGCGGTAGCGTCCAAGCAGGCGCGGTAGCGTCCAAACAGGCGCGGCAGCGTCCAAGCAGGCACGGAAACGTCCAAGTAGGCGCGGAAGCATGCAAGAAGGCGCAGAAGAGTCCAAGCAGGCGCGGAAGCGTCCAAGCAGACGCGGAAGCGTCCAAGCAGGCGCGGAAGCGTCCAAGCATGCGCGATAGCGTCCAACCAGGCGCGGAAGCGTCCAAGCAGTCGCGGAAGCGTCCAAGCAGGCGCGGAAACGTCCAAGAAGGCGCGGAAGCATGCACGAAGGAGCAGCAGAGTCCAAGCAGGCGCGGTAGCGTCCAAGCAGGCGCGGAAGCATGCAAGAAGGCGCAGAAGAGTCCAAGCAGGCGCAGAAGAGTCCAAGCAGGCGCGGAAGCGTCCAAGCAGTCGCGGAAGCGTCCAAGCAGGCGCGCTAGCGTCCAAGCAGGCGCGGTAGCGTCCAAGCAGGCGCGGAAGCGTCCAAGCAGTCGCGGAAGCGTCCAAGCAGGCGCGCTAGCGTCCAAGCAGGCGCGGTAGCGTCCAAGCAGGCGCGGAAGCGTCCAAGCAGGCGCGGAAACGTCCAAGCAGGCGCGGAAGCGTCCAAGCAGGCGCGGAAGCGTCCAAGCAGGCGCGGAAGAGTCCAAGAAGTAGCGGAAGCGTCCAAGCAGTCGCGGTAGCGTCCAAGCAGTCGCGGAAGAGTCCAAGCAGGCGCGGAAGCGTCCAAGCAGGCGCGGAAGCGTCCAAGCAGGCGCGGTAGCGTCCAACCAGGCGCGGATGCGTCCAAGCAGTCGCAGAAGCGTCCAAGCAGGCGCGGTAGCGTCCAACCAGGCGCGGAAGCGTCCAAGCAGTCGCGGAAGCGTGCAAGCAGTCGCGGTAGAGTCCAAGCAGTCGCGGAAGCGTCCAAGCAGGCGCGGAAGCGTCCAAGCAGGAGCGGAAACATCCAAGCAGGCGCGGAAGCATGCAAAAAGGCGTAGAAGAGTCCAAGCAGGCGCGGTAGCGTCCAAGCAGGCGCGGAAGCGTCCAAGCAGTCGCGGAAGCGTCCAAGCAGGCGCGGTAGCGTCCAAGCAGTCGCGGAAGCGTCCAAGCAGGCGCGGTAGTGTCCAAGCAGTCGCGGAAGCGTCCAAGCAGGCGGGGAAGCGTCCAAGCAGGCGCGGAAGCATGCAAGAAGACGCAGAAGAGTCCAAGCAGGCGCGGAAGCGTCCAAGCAGTCGCGGAAGCGTCCAAGCAGGCGCGGTAGCGTCCAAGCAGTCGCGGAAGCGTCCAAGCAGGCGCGGTAGCGTCCAAGCAGGCGCGGAAGCGTGCAAGCAGTCGCGGAAGCGTCCAAGCAGGCGCGGAAACGTCCAAGTAGGCGCGGAAGCATGCAAGAAGTCGCAGAAGAGTCCAAGCAGGCGCAGAAGTGTCCAAGCAGGCGCGGAAGCGTCCAAGCAGGCGCGGAAGCGTCCAAGCAGGCGCGGTACCGTCCAAGCAGGCGCGGAAGCGTCCAAGCAGTCGCGGAAGCGTCCAAGCAGTCGCGGTAGCGTCCAACCAGGCGCGGAAGCATGCAAGAAGACGTAGAAGAGTCCAAGCAGGCGCGGAAGCGTGCAAGCAGTCGCGGAAGCGTCCAAGCAGGCGCGGAAGCATGCAAGAAGACGCCGAAGAGTCCAAGCAGTCGCGAAAGCGTCCAAGCAGGCGCGGAAGCGTCCAAGCAGGCGCGGAAGCGTCCAAGCAGGCGCGGAAGAGTCCAAGAAGCCGCGGAAGCTTCCAAGCAGGCGCGGTAGCGTCCGAGCAGTCGCGGAAGAGTCCAAGCAGTCGCGGAAGCGTCCAAGCAGGCGCGGTAGCGTCCAAGCAGGCGCGGAAACGTCCAAGCAGGCGCGGAAGCGTCCAAGCAGGCGCGGAAGCGTCCAAGCAGGCGCGGAAGAGTCCAAGAAGTCGCGGAAGCGTCCAAGCAGGCGCGGTAGCGTCCGAGCAGTCGCGGAAGAGTCCAAGCAGGCGCGGAAGCGTCCAAGCAGGCGCGGTAGCGTCCAAGCAGGCGCGGAAGCGTCCAAGCAGTCGCGGATGCGTCCAAGCAGGCGCGGAAACGTCCAAGTAGGCGCGGAAGCATGCACGAAGGAGCAGAAGCGTCCAAGCAGGCGCGGAAACGTCCAAGTAGGCGCGGAAGCATGCAAGAAGTCGCAGAAGAGTCCAAGCAGGCGCAGAAGTGTCCAAGCAGGCGCGGAAGCGTCCAAGCAGGCGCGGAAGCGTCCAAGCAGGCGCGGTACCGTCCAAGCAGGCGCGGAAGCGTCCAAGCAGGCGCGGTAGCGTCCAACCAGGCGCGGATGCGTCCAAGCAGTCGCAGAAGCGTCCAAGCAGGCGCGGTAGCGTCCAACCAGGCGCGGAAGCGTCCAAGCAGTCGAGGAAGCGTCCAAGCAGTCGCGGTAGAGTCCAAGCAGTCGCGGAAGCGTCCAAGCAGGCGCGGAAGCGTCCAAGCAGGAGCGGAAACGTCCAAGCAGGCGCGGAAGCATGCAAAAAGGCGTAGAAGAGTCCAAGCAGGCGCGGTAGCGTCCAAGCAGGCGCGGTAGCGTCCAAGCAGGCGCGGTAGCGTCCAAGCAGGCGCGGCAGCGTCCAAGCAGGCACGGAAACGTCCAAGTAGGCGCGGAAGCATGCAAGAAGGCGCAGAAGAGTCCAAGCAGGCGCGGAAGCGTCCAAGCAGACGCGGAAGCGTCCAAGCAGGCGCGGAAGCGTCCAAGCAGGCGCGGTAGAGTCCAAGCAGGCGCGGAAACGTCCAAGTAGGCGCGGAAGCATGCAAGAAGGCGCAGAAGAGTCCAAGCAGGCGCAGAAGAGTCCAAGCAGGCGCGGAAGCGTCCAAGCAGTCGCGGAAGCGTCCAAGCAGGCGCGCTAGCGTCCAAGCAGGCGCGGTAGCGTCCAAGCAGGAGCGGAAGCGTCCAAGCAGTCGCGGAAGCGTCCAAGCAGGCGCGATAGCGTCCAACCAGGCGCGGAAGCGTCCAAGCAGTCGCGGAAGCGTCCAAGCAGGCGCGGAAACGTCCAAGTAGGCGCGGAAGCATGCACGAAGGAGCAGAAGCGTCCAAGCAGGCGCGGTAGCGTCCAACCAGGCGCGGAAGCGTCCAAGCAGTCGCGGAAGCGTCCAAGCAGGCGCGGTAGCGTCCAAGCAGTCGCGGAAGCGTCCAAGCAGGCGCGGTAGCGTCCAAGCAGGCGCGGAAGCGTGCAAGCAGTCGCGGAAGCGTCCAAGCAGGCGCGGAAGCATGCAAGAAGACGCCGAAGAGTCCAAGCAGTCGCGGAAGCGTCCAAGCAGGCGCGGAAGCGTCTTAGCAGGCGCGGAAGCGTCCAAGCAGGCGCGGAATAGTCCAAGAAGTCGCGGAAGCGTCCAAGCAGGCGCGGTAGCGTCCGAGCAGTCGCGGAAGAGTCCAAGCAGTCGCGGAAGCGTCCAAGCAGGCGCGGTAGCGTCCAAGCAGGCGCGGAAACGTCCAAGCAGGCGCGGAAGCATGCAAGAATACGCAGAAGAGTCCAAGCAGGCGCGGAAGCGTCCAAGCAGGCGCGGAAACGTCCAAGTAGGCGCGGAAGCATGCAAGAAGGCGCGGTAGCGTCCAAGCAATCGCGGAAGCGTCCAAGCAGGCGCGGTAGCGTCCAACCAGGCGCGGAAGCGTCCAAGCAGGCGCGGAAACGTCCAAGCAGGCGCGGCAGCATGCAAGAAGGCGCAGAAGAGTCCAAGCAGGCGCGGAAGCGTCCAAGCAGGCGCGGAAGCATGCAAGCAGGCGCGGATGCGTCCAAGCAGTCGCGGAAGCGTCCAAGCAAGCGCGGAAGAGTCCAAGAAGTCGCGGAAGCGTCCAAGCAGACGCGGTAGCGTCCAAGCAGTCGCGGAAGAGTCCAAGCAGGCGCGGCAGAGTCCAAGCAGGCGCGGAAACGTCCAAGCAGGCGCGGAAGCATGCAAGAAGACGCAGAAGAGTCCAAGCAGGCGCGGAAGCGTCCAAGCAGGAGGGGAAGCATGCAAGCAGGCGCGGAAGCGTCCAAGCAGGCGCGGAAACGTCCAAGTAGGCGCGGAAGCATGCAAGAAGGCGCAGAAGAGTGCAAGCAGGCGCGGAAGCGTCCAAGCAGTCGCAGAAGCGTCCAAGCAGGCGCGGTAGCGTCCAACAAGGCGCGGAAGAGTCCAAGAAGTCGCAGGAGCGTCCAAGCAGGCGCGGTAGCGTCCAACCAGGCGCGGAAGCGTCCAAGCAGGCGCGGAAGCATGCAAGAAGACGCAGAAGAGTCCAAGCAGGCGCGGAAGAGTCCAAGCAGGAGGAGAAGCATGCAAGCAGGCGCGGAAGCGTCCAAGCAGGCGCGGAAACGTCCAAGTAGGCGCGGAAGCATGCAAGAAGGCGCAGAAGAGTCCAAGCAGGCGCGGAAGCGTCCAAGCAGTCGCAGAAGCGTCCAAGCAGGCGCGGTAGCGTCCAAGCAGTCGCGGAAGCGTCCAAGCAGGCGCGGTAGTGTCCAAGCAGTCGCGGAAGCGTCCAAGCAGGCGGGGAAGCATGCAAGCAGGCGCGGAAGCATCCAAGCAGGCGCGGAAACGTCCAAGCAGGCGGGGAAGCATGCAAGCAGACGCGGAAACGTCCAAGCAGGCGCGGACACGTCCAAGTAGGCGCGGAAGCATGCAAGAAGGTGCGGAAGCATCCAAACAGGCGCGGTAGCGTCCAAGCAGGCGCAGAAGAGTCCAAGCAAGCGCGGAAGCGTGCAAGAAGGCGCAGAAGAGTCCAAGCAGGCGCGG
Organism: Cerceris ruficornis; assembly: GCA_963989415.1. Classification (NCBI taxonomy): domain Eukaryota; kingdom Metazoa; phylum Arthropoda; class Insecta; order Hymenoptera; family Crabronidae; genus Cerceris; species Cerceris ruficornis. Next base: position 6,695,381 of record OZ022520.1, read on the forward strand.
AAGCGTCCAAGCAGGCGCGGAAGCGTCCAAGCAGGCGCGGAAGCGTCCAAGCAGGCGCGGAAGAGTCCAAGAAGTCGCGGAAGCGTCCAAGCAGGCGCGGTAGCGTCCAAGCAGTCGCGGAAGAGTCCAAGCAGTCGCGGAAGAGTCCAAGCAGTCGCGGAAGCGTCCAAACAGGCGCGGTAGCGTCCAAGCAGGCGCGGAAACGTCGAAGCAGTCGCGGAAGCATGCAAGAAGACGCAGATGAGTCCAAGCAGGTGCGGAAGCGTCCAAGCAGGCGCGGAAGCGTCCAAGCAGGCGCGGAAGCGTCCAAGCAGGCGCGGAAGCGTCCAAGCAGGAGCGGAAACGTCCAAGCAGGCGCGGAAGCATGCAAAAAGACGCCGAAGAGTCCAAGCAGTCGCGGAAGCGTCCAAGCAGGCGCGGAAGCGTCTTAGCAGGCGCGGAAGCGTCCAAGCAGGCGCGGAAGAGTCCAAGAAGTCGCGGAAGCGTCCAAGCAGGCGCGGTAGCGTCCGAGCAGTCGCGGAAGAGTCCAAGCAGTCGCGGAAGCGTCCAAGCAGGCGCGGTAGCGTCCAAGCAGGCGCGGAAACGTCCAAGCAGGCGCGGAAGCATGCAAGAATACGCAGAAGAGTCCAAGCAGGCGCGGAAGCGTCCAAGCAGGCGCGGAAGCATGCAAGCAGGCGCGGAAGCGTCCAAGCAGTCGCGGAAGCGTCCAAGCAAGCGCGGAAGAGTCCAAGAAGTCGCGGAAGCGTCCAAGCAGACGCGGTAGCGTCCAAGCAGTCGCGGAAGAGTCCAAGCAGGCGCGGCAGAGTCCAAGCAGGCGCGGAAACGTCCAAGCAGGAGGGGAAGCATGCAAGCAGGCGCGGAAGCGTCCAAGCAGGCGCGGAAACGTCCAAGTAGGCGCGGAAGCATGCAAGAAGGCGCAGAAGAGTCCAAGCAGGCGCGGAAGCGTCCAAGCAGTCGCAGAAGCGTCCAAGCAGGCGCGGTAGCGTCCAAGCAGTCGCGGAAGCGTCCAAGCAGGCGCGGTAGTGTCCAAGCAGTCGCGGAAGCGTCCAAGCAGGCGGGGAAGCATGCAAGCAGGCGCGGTAGCGTCCAACCAGGCGCGGATGCGTCCAAGCAGTCGCGGAAGCGTCCAAGCAGGCGCGGTAGCGTCCAAGCAGGCGCGGAAACGTCCAAGCAGGCGCGGAAGCATGCAAGAAGGCGCAGAAGAGTCCAAGCAGGCGCGGTAGCGTCCAAGCAGGCGCGGTAGCGTCCAACCAGGCGCGGATGCGTCCAAGCAGTCGCGGAAGCGTCCAAGCAGGCGCGGTAGCGTCCAAGCAGGCGCGGAAACGTCCAAGCAGGCGCGGAAGCATGCAAGAAGGCGAAGAAGAGTCCAAGCAGGCGCGGAAGCGTCCAAGCAGTCGCGGAAGCGTCCAAGCAGGTGCGGTAGCGTCCAAGCAGGCGCGGAAGCGTCCAAGCAGGCGCGGATGCATCCATATAGGCGCGAAAGTGTCCAAGCAGGCGCGGAAGCTTCCAAGCAGGCGCGGAAGCGTCCAAGCAGTCGCGGAAGCGTCCAAGCAGGCGCGGTAGCGTCCAAGCAGTCGCGGAAGCGTCCAAGCAGGCGCGGTAGTGTCCAAGCAGTCGCGGAAGCGTCCAAGCAGGCGGGGAAGCATGCAAGCAGGCGCGGAAGCATCCAAGCAGGCGCGGAAACGTCCAAGCAGGCGGGGAAGCATGCAAGCACACGCGGAAACGTCCAAGCAGGCGCGGACACGTCCAAGTAGGCGCGGAAGCATGCAAGAAGGTGCGGAAGCATCCAAGCAGGCGCGGTAGTGTCCAAGCAGGCGCAGAAGAGTCCAAGCAGGCGCGGAAGCATGCAAGAAGGAGCAGAAGAGTCCAAGCAGGCGCGGAAGCGTCCAAGCAGGCGCGGAAGCATGCAAGAAGGCGCAGAAGAGTCCAAGCAGGCGCGGAAGCGTCCAAGCAGTCGCGGAAGCGTCCAAGCAGGCGCGGTAGCGTCCAAGCAGTCGCGGAAGCGTCCAAGCAGGCGCGGTAGTGTCCAAGCAGTCGCGGAAGCGTCCAAGCAGGCGGGGAAGCATGCAAGCAGGCGCGGAATCATCCAAGCAGGCGCGGAAACGTCCAAGCAGTCGCGGAAGCGTCCAAGCAGGCGCGGAAGAGTCCAAGCAGGCGCGGCAGCGTCCAAGCAGGCGCGGAAACGTCCAAGCAGGCGCGGAAACGTCCAAGCAGGCGCGGAAGCATGCAAGAAGACGCAGAAGAGTCCAAGCAGGCGCGGAAGCGTCCAAGCAGTCGCGGAAGCGTCCAAGCAGGCGCGGTAGCGTCCAAGCAGTCGCGGAAGCGTCCAAGCAGGCGCGGTAGCGTCCAAGCAGGCGCGGAAGCGTGCAAGCAGTCGCGGAAGCGTCCAAGCAGGCGCGGAAGCATGCAAGAAGACGCCGAAGAGTCCAAGCAGTCGCGGAAGCGTCCAAGCAGGCGCGGAAGCGTCCAAGCAGGCGCGGAAGCGTCCAAGCAGGCGCGGTAGAGTCCAAGAAGTAGCGGAAGCGTCCAAGCAGGCGCGGTAGCGTCCAAGCAGTCGCGGAAGAGTCCAAGCATTCGCGGAAGCGTCCAAGCTGGCGCGGTAGCGTCCAAGCAGGCGCGGAAACGTCCAAGCAGTCGCGGAAGCATGCAAGAATACGCAGAAGAGTCCAAGCAGGCGCGGAAGCGTCCAAGCAGGCGCGGAAACGTCCAAGTAGGCGCAGAAGCATGCAAGAAGGCGCGGTAGCGTCCAAGCAGGCGCGGTAGTGTCCAAGCAGTCGCGGAAGCGTCCAAGCAGGCGGGGAAGCATGCAAGCAGGCGCGGAAGCATCCAAGCAGGCGCGGAAACGTCCAAGCAGTCGCGGAAGCGTCCAAGCAGGCGCGGAAGAGTCCAAGCAGGCGCGGCAGCGTCCAAGCAGGCGCGGAAACGTCCAAGCAGGCGCGGAAACGTCCAAGCAGGCGCGGAAGCATGCAAGAAGACGCAGAAGAGTCCAAGCAGGCGCGGAAGCGTCCAAGCAGTCGCGGAAGCTTCCAAGCAGGCGCGGTAGCGTCCAAGCAGTCGCGGAAGCGTCCAAGCAGGCGCGGTAGCGTCCAAGCAGGCGCGGAAGCGTGCAAGCAGTCGCGGAAGCGTCCAAGCAGGCGCGGAAGCATGCAAGAAGACGCCGAAGAGTCCAAGCAGTCGCGGAAGCGTCCAAGCAGGCGCGGAAGCGTCCAAGCAGGCGCGGAAGCGTCCAAGCAGGCGCGGTAGAGTCCAAGAAGTAGCGGAAGCGTCCAAGCAGGCGCGGTAGCGTCCAAGCAGTCGCGGAAGAGTCCAAGCAGTCGCGGAAGCGTCCAAGCTGGCGCGGTAGCGTCCAAGCAGGCGCGGAAACGTCCAAGCAGTCGCGGAAGCATGCAAGAATACGCAGAAGAGTCCAAGCAGGCGCGGAAGCGTCCAAGCAGGCGCGGAAACGTCCAAGTAGGCGCGGAAGAGTCCAAGCAGGCGCGGCAGCGTCCAAGCAGGCGCGGAAACGACCAAGCAGGCGCGGAAGCATGCAAGAAGACGCAGAAGAGTCCAAGCAGGTGCGGAAGCGTCCAAGCAGGCGCGGACACGTCCAAGTAGGCGCGGAAGCATGCAAGAAGGCGCGGAAGCATCCAAGCAGGCGCGGTAGCGTCCAAGCAGGCGCGGAAACGACCAAGCAGGCGCGGAAGCATGCAAGAAGACGCAGAAGAGTCCAAGCAGGCGCGGAAGCGTCCAAGCAGACGGGGAAGCATGCAAGCAGGCGCGGAAGCATGAAAGAAGACGCAGAAGAGTCCAAGCAGGCGCGGAAGCGTCCAAGCAGTCGCGGAAGCGTCCAAGCAGGCGCGGAAGAGTCCAAGCAGGCGCGGCAGCGTCCAAGCAGGCGCGGAAACGTCCAAGCAGGCGCGGAAGCATGCAAGAAGACGCAGAAGAGTCCAAGCAGGCGAGGTAGCGTCCAACCAGGCGCGGAAGCGTCCAAGCAGTCGCGGAAGCGTCCAAGCAGGCGCGGTAGCGTCCAAGCAGGCGCGGAAACGTCCAAGCAGGCGCGGAAGCATGAAAGAAGACGCAGAAGAGTCCAAGCAGGCGCGGAAGCGTCCTAGCAGTCGCGGAAGCGTCCAAGCAGGCGCGGAAGAGTCCAAGCAGGCGCGGCAGCGTCCAAGCAGGCGCGGAAACTTCCAAGCAGGCGCGGAAGCATGCAAGAAGACGCAGAAGAGTCCAAGCAGGCGCGGAAGCGTCCAAGCAGTCGCGGAAGCGTCCAAGCAGGCGCGGTAGCGTCCAAGCAGTCGCGGAAGCGTCCAAGCAGGCGCGGTAGCGTCCAAGCAGGCGCGGAAGCGTGCAAGCAGTCGCGGAAGCGTCCAAGCAGGCGCGGAAACGTCCAAGTAGGCGCGGAAGCATGCAAGAAGTCGCAGAAGAGTCCAAGCAGGCGCAGAAGTGTCCAAGCAGGCGCGGAAGCGTCCAAGCAAGCGCGGAAGCGTCCAAGCAGGCGCGGTACCGTCCAAGCAGGCGCGGAAGCGTCCAAGCAGTCGCGGAAGCGTCCAAGCAGTCGCGGTAGCGTCCAACCAGGCGCGGAAGCATGCAAGAAGACGTAGAAGAGTCCAAGCAGGCGCGGAAGCGTCCAAGCAGGCGGGGAAGCATGCAAGCAGGCGCGGAAGCGTCCAAGCAGACGCGGAAGCGTCCAAGCAGGCGCGGAAACGTCCAAGCAGGCGCGGTAGGGTCCAAGCAGGCGCGGTAGCATCCAAGCAGGCGCGGAAACGTCCAAGTAGGCGCGGAAGCATGCAAGAAGGCGCAGAAGAGTCCAAGCAGGCGCAGAAGAGTCCAAGCAGGCGCGGAAGCGTCCAAGCAGGCGGGGAAGCATGCAAGCAGGCGCGGAAGCATGAAAGAAGACGCAGAAGAGTCCAAGCAGGCGCGGAAGCGTCCAAGCAGTCGCGGAAGCGTCCAAGCAGGCGCGGAAGCGTCCAAGCAGGAGCGGAAACGTCCAAGCAGGCGCGGAAGCATGCAAAAAGGCGTAGAAGAGTCCAAGCAGGCGCGGTAGCGTCCAAGCAGGCGCGGTAGCGTCCAAGCAGGCGCGGTAGCGTCCAAGCAGGCGCGGCAGCGTCCAAGCAGGCACGGAAACGTCCAAGTAGGCGCGGAAGCATGCAAGAAGGCGCAGAAGAGTCCAAGCAGGCGCGGAAGCGTCCAAGCAGACGCGGAAGCGTCCAAGCAGGCGCGGAAGCGTCCAAGCAGGCGCGGTAGAGTCCAAGCAGGCGCGGAAACGTCCAAGTAGGCGCGGAAGCATGCAAGAAGGCGCAGAAGAGTCCAAGCAGGCGCAGAAGAGTCCAAGCAGGCGCGGAAGCGTCCAAGCAGTCGCGGAAGCGTCCAAGCAGGCGCGCTAGCGTCCAAGCAGGCGCGGTAGCGTCCAAGCAGGAGCGGAAGCGTCCAAGCAGTCGCGGAAGCGTCCAAGCAGGCGCGATAGCGTCCAACCAGGCGCGGAAGCGTCCAAGCAGTCGCGGAAGCGTCCAAGCAGGCGCGGAAACGTCCAAGTAGGCGCGGAAGCATGCACGAAGGAGCAGAAGCGTCCAAGCAGGCGCGGTAGCGTCCAACCAGGCGCGGAAGCGTCCAAGCAGTCGCGGAAGCGTCCAAGCAGGCGCGGTAGCGTCCAAGCAGTCGCGGAAGCGTCCAAGCAGGCGCGGTAGCGTCCAAGCAGGCGCGGAAACGACCAAGCAGGCGCGGAAGCATGCAAGAAGACGCAGAAGAGTCCAAGCAGGCGCGGAAGCGTCCAAGCAGGCGCGGTAGCGTCCAAGCAGTCGCGGAAGCGTCCAAGCAGGCGCGGTAGCGTCCAAGCAGGCGCGGAAGCGTGCAAGCAGTCGCGGAAGCGTCCAAGCAGGCGCGGAAACGTCCAAGTAGGCGCGGAAGCATGCAAGAAGTCGCAGAAGAGTCCAAGCAGGCGCAGAAGTGTCCAAGCAGGCGCGGAAGCGTCCAAGCAAGCGCGGAAGCGTCCAAGCAGGCGCGGTACCGTCCAAGCAGGCGCGGAAGCGTCCAAGCAGTCGCGGAAGCGTCCAAGCAGTCGCGGTAGCGTCCAACCAGGCGCGGAAGCATGCAAGAAGACGTAGAAGAGTCCAAGCAGGCGCGGAAGCGTCCAAGCAGGCGGGGAAGCATGCAAGCAGGCGCGGAAGCGTCCAAGCAGACGCGGAAGCGTCCAAGCAGGCGCGGAAACGTCCAAGCAGGCGCGGTAGGGTCCAAGCAGGCGCGGTAGCATCCAAGCAGGCGCGGAAACGTCCAAGTAGGCGCGGAAGCATGCAAGAAGGCGCAGAAGAGTCCAAGCAGGCGCAGAAGAGTCCAAGCAGGCGCGGAAGCGTCCAAGCAGGCGGGGAAGCATGCAAGCAGGCGCGGAAGCATGAAAGAAGACGCAGAAGAGTCCAAGCAGGCGCGGAAGCGTCCAAGCAGTCGCGGAAGCGTCCAAGCAGGCGCGGAAGCGTCCAAGCAGGAGCGGAAACGTCCAAGCAGGCGCGGAAGCATGCAAAAAGGCGTAGAAGAGTCCAAGCAGGCGCGGTAGCGTCCAAGCAGGCGCGGTAGCGTCCAAGCAGGCGCGGTAGCGTCCAAGCAGGCGCGGCAGCGTCCAAGCAGGCACGGAAACGTCCAAGTAGGCGCGGAAGCATGCAAGAAGGCGCAGAAGAGTCCAAGCAGGCGCGGAAGCGTCCAAGCAGACGCGGAAGCGTCCAAGCAGGCGCGGAAGCGTCCAAGCAGGCGCGGTAGAGTCCAAGCAGGCGCGGAAACGTCCAAGTAGGCGCGGAAGCATGCAAGAAGGCGCAGAAGAGTCCAAGCAGGCGCAGAAGAGTCCAAGCAGGCGCGGAAGCGTCCAAGCAGTCGCGGAAGCGTCCAAGCAGGCGCGCTAGCGTCCAAGCAGGCGCGGTAGCGTCCAAGCAGGAGCGGAAGCGTCCAAGCAGTCGCGGAAGCGTCCAAGCAGGCGCGATAGCGTCCAACCAGGCGCGGAAGCGTCCAAGCAGTCGCGGAAGCGTCCAAGCAGGCGCGGAAACGTCCAAGTAGGCGCGGAAGCATGCACGAAGGAGCAGAAGCGTCCAAGCAGGCGCGGTAGCGTCCAACCAGGCGCGGAAGCGTCCAAGCAGTCGCGGAAGCGTCCAAGCAGGCGCGGTAGCGTCCAAGCAGTCGCGGAAGCGTCCAAGCAGGCGCGGTAGCGTCCAAGCAGGCGCGGAAGCGTGCAAGCAGTCGCGGAAGCGTCCAAGCAGGCGCGGAAGCATGCAAGAAGACGCCGAAGAGTCCAAGCAGTCGCGGAAGCGTCCAAGCAGGCGCGGAAGCGTCTTAGCAGGCGCGGAAGCGTCCAAGCAGGCGCGGAATAGTCCAAGAAGTCGCGGAAGCGTCCAAGCAGGCGCGGTAGCGTCCGAGCAGTCGCGGAAGAGTCCAAGCAGTCGCGGAAGCGTCCAAGCAGGCGCGGTAGCGTCCAAGCAGGCGCGGAAACGTCCAAGCAGGCGCGGAAGCATGCAAGAATACGCAGAAGAGTCCAAGCAGGCGCGGAAGCGTCCAAGCAGGCGCGGAAACGTCCAAGTAGGCGCGGAAGCATGCAAGAAGGCGCGGTAGCGTCCAAGCAATCGCGGAAGCGTCCAAGCAGGCGCGGTAGCGTCCAACCAGGCGCGGAAGCGTCCAAGCAGGCCCGGAAACGTCCAAGCAGGCGCGGCAGCATGCAAGAAGGCGCAGAAGAGTCCAAGCAGGCGCGGAAGCGTCCAAGCAGGCGCGGAAGCATGCAAGCAGGCGCGGAAGCGTCCAAGCAGTCGCGGAAGCGTCCAAGCAAGCGCGGAAGAGTCCAAGAAGTCGCGGAAGCGTCCAAGCAGACGCGGTAGCGTCCAAGCAGTCGCGGAAGAGTCCAAGCAGGCGCGGCAGAGTCCAAGCAGGCGCGGAAACGTCCAAGCAGGCGCGGAAGCATGCAAGAAGACGCAGAAGAGTCCAAGCAGTCGCGGAAGCGTCCAAGCAGGCGGGGAAGCATGCAAGCAGGCGCGGAAGCATCCAAGCAGGCGCGGAAACGTCCAAGCAGGCGGGGAAGCATGCAAGCAGACGCGGAAACGTCCAAGCAGGCGCGGACACGTCCAAGTAGGCGCGGAAGCATGCAAGAAGGTGCGGAAGCATCCAAACAGGCGCGGTAGCGTCCAAGCAGGCGCAGAAGAGTCCAAGCAAGCGCGGAAGCGTGCAAGAAGGCGCAGAAGAGTCCAAGCAGGCGCGGAAGCGTCCAAGCAGGCGCGGAAGCGTCCAAGCAGGCGCGGAAGCGTCCAAGCAGGCGCGGAAGAGTCCAAGAAGTCGCGGAAGCGTCCAAGCAGGCGCGGTAGCGTCCAAGCAGTCGCGGAAGAGTCCAAGCAGTCGCGGAAGAGTCCAAGCAGTCGCGGAAGCGTCCAAACAGGCGCGGTAGCGTCCAAGCAGGCGCGGAAACGTCGAAGCAGTCGCGGAAGCATGCAAGAAGACGCAGATGAGTCCAAGCAGGTGCGGAAGCGTCCAAGCAGGCGCGGAAGCGTCCAAGCAGGCGCGGAAGCGTCCAAGCAGGCGCGGAAGCGTCCAAGCAGGAGCGGAAACGTCCAAGCAGGCGCGGAAGCATGCAAAAAGACGCCGAAGAGTCCAAGCAGTCGCGGAAGCGTCCAAGCAGGCGCGGAAGCGTCTTAGCAGGCGCGGAAGCGTCCAAGCAGGCGCGGAAGAGTCCAAGAAGTCGCGGAAGCGTCCAAGCAGGCGCGGTAGCGTCCGAGCAGTCGCGGAAGAGTCCAAGCAGTCGCGGAAGCGTCCAAGCAGGCGCGGTAGCGTCCAAGCAGGCGCGGAAACGTCCAAGCAGGCGCGGAAGCATGCAAGAATACGCAGAAGAGTCCAAGCAGGCGCGGAAGCGTCCAAGCAGGCGCGGAAGCATGCAAGCAGGCGCGGAAGCGTCCAAGCAGTCGCGGAAGCGTCCAAGCAAGCGCGGAAGAGTCCAAGAAGTCGCGGAAGCGTCCAAGCAGACGCGGTAGCGTCCAAGCAGTCGCGGAAGAGTCCAAGCAGGCGCGGCAGAGTCCAAGCAGGCGCGGAAACGTCCAAGCAGGAGGGGAAGCATGCAAGCAGGCGCGGAAGCGTCCAAGCAGGCGCGGAAACGTCCAAGTAGGCGCGGAAGCATGCAAGAAGGCGCAGAAGAGTCCAAGCAGGCGCGGAAGCGTCCAAGCAGTCGCAGAAGCGTCCAAGCAGGCGCGGTAGCGTCCAAGCAGTCGCGGAAGCGTCCAAGCAGGCGCGGTAGTGTCCAAGCAGTCGCGGAAGCGTCCAAGCAGGCGGGGAAGCATGCAAGCAGGCGCGGTAGCGTCCAACCAGGCGCGGATGCGTCCAAGCAGTCGCGGAAGCGTCCAAGCAGGCGCGGTAGCGTCCAAGCAGGCGCGGAAACGTCCAAGCAGGCGCGGAAGCATGCAAGAAGGCGCAGAAGAGTCCAAGCAGGCGCGGTAGCGTCCAAGCAGGCGCGGTAGCGTCCAACCAGGCGCGGATGCGTCCAAGCAGTCGCGGAAGCGTCCAAGCAGGCGCGGTAGCGTCCAAGCAGGCGCGGAAACGTCCAAGCAGGCGCGGAAGCATGCAAGAAGGCGAAGAAGAGTCCAAGCAGGCGCGGAAGCGTCCAAGCAGTCGCGGAAGCGTCCAAGCAGGTGCGGTAGCGTCCAAGCAGGCGCGGAAGCGTCCAAGCAGGCGCGGATGCATCCATATAGGCGCGAAAGTGTCCAAGCAGGCGCGGAAGCTTCCAAGCAGGCGCGGAAGCGTCCAAGCAGTCGCGGAAGCGTCCAAGCAGGCGCGGTAGCGTCCAAGCAGTCGCGGAAGCGTCCAAGCAGGCGCGGTAGTGTCCAAGCAGTCGCGGAAGCGTCCAAGCAGGCGGGGAAGCATGCAAGCAGGCGCGGAAGCATCCAAGCAGGCGCGGAAACGTCCAAGCAGGCGGGGAAGCATGCAAGCACACGCGGAAACGTCCAAGCAGGCGCGGACACGTCCAAGTAGGCGCGGAAGCATGCAAGAAGGTGCGGAAGCATCCAAGCAGGCGCGGTAGTGTCCAAGCAGGCGCAGAAGAGTCCAAGCAGGCGCGGAAGCATGCAAGAAGGAGCAGAAGAGTCCAAGCAGGCGCGGAAGCGTCCAAGCAGGCGCGGAAGCATGCAAGAAGGCGCAGAAGAGTCCAAGCAGGCGCGGAAGCGTCCAAGCAGTCGCGGAAGCGTCCAAGCAGGCGCGGTAGCGTCCAAGCAGTCGCGGAAGCGTCCAAGCAGGCGCGGTAGTGTCCAAGCAGTCGCGGAAGCGTCCAAGCAGGCGGGGAAGCATGCAAGCAGGCGCGGAATCATCCAAGCAGGCGCGGAAACGTCCAAGCAGTCGCGGAAGCGTCCAAGCAGGCGCGGAAGAGTCCAAGCAGGCGCGGCAGCGTCCAAGCAGGCGCGGAAACGTCCAAGCAGGCGCGGAAACGTCCAAGCAGGCGCGGAAGCATGCAAGAAGACGCAGAAGAGTCCAAGCAGGCGCGGAAGCGTCCAAGCAGTCGCGGAAGCGTCCAAGCAGGCGCGGTAGCGTCCAAGCAGTCGCGGAAGCGTCCAAGCAGGCGCGGTAGCGTCCAAGCAGGCGCGGAAGCGTGCAAGCAGTCGCGGAAGCGTCCAAGCAGGCGCGGAAGCATGCAAGAAGACGCCGAAGAGTCCAAGCAGTCGCGGAAGCGTCCAAGCAGGCGCGGAAGCGTCCAAGCAGGCGCGGAAGCGTCCAAGCAGGCGCGGTAGAGTCCAAGAAGTAGCGGAAGCGTCCAAGCAGGCGCGGTAGCGTCCAAGCAGTCGCGGAAGAGTCCAAGCAGTCGCGGAAGCGTCCAAGCTGGCGCGGTAGCGTCCAAGCAGGCGCGGAAACGTCCAAGCAGTCGCGGAAGCATGCAAGAATACGCAGAAGAGTCCAAGCAGGCGCGGAAGCGTCCAAGCAGGCGCGGAAACGTCCAAGTAGGCGCAGAAGCATGCAAGAAGGCGCGGTAGCGTCCAAGCAGGCGCGGTAGTGTCCAAGCAGTCGCGGAAGCGTCCAAGCAGGCGGGGAAGCATGCAAGCAGGCGCGGAAGCATCCAAGCAGGCGCGGAAACGTCCAAGCAGTCGCGGAAGCGTCCAAGCAGGCGCGGAAGAGTCCAAGCAGGCGCGGCAGCGTCCAAGCAGGCGCGGAAACGTCCAAGCAGGCGCGGAAACGTCCAAGCAGGCGCGGAAGCATGCAAGAAGACGCAGAAGAGTCCAAGCAGGCGCGGAAGCGTCCAAGCAGTCGCGGAAGCTTCCAAGCAGGCGCGGTAGCGTCCAAGCAGTCGCGGAAGCGTCCAAGCAGGCGCGGTAGCGTCCAAGCAGGCGCGGAAGCGTGCAAGCAGTCGCGGAAGCGTCCAAGCAGGCGCGGAAGCATGCAAGAAGACGCCGAAGAGTCCAAGCAGTCGCGGAAGCGTCCAAGCAGGCGCGGAAGCGTCCAAGCAGGCGCGGAAGCGTCCAAGCAGGCGCGGTAGAGTCCAAGAAGTAGCGGAAGCGTCCAAGCAGGCGCGGTAGCGTCCAAGCAGTCGCGGAAGAGTCCAAGCAGTCGCGGAAGCGTCCAAGCTGGCGCGGTAGCGTCCAAGCAGGCGCGGAAACGTCCAAGCAGTCGCGGAAGCATGCAAGAATACGCAGAAGAGTCCAAGCAGGCGCGGAAGCGTCCAAGCAGGCGCGGAAACGTCCAAGTAGGCGCGGAAGAGTCCAAGCAGGCGCGGCAGCGTCCAAGCAGGCGCGGAAACGACCAAGCAGGCGCGGAAGCATGCAAGAAGACGCAGAAGAGTCCAAGCAGGTGCGGAAGCGTCCAAGCAGGCGCGGACACGTCCAAGTAGGCGCGGAAGCATGCAAGAAGGCGCGGAAGCATCCAAGCAGGCGCGGTAGCGTCCAAGCAGGCGCGGAAACGACCAAGCAGGCGCGGAAGCATGCAAGAAGACGCAGAAGAGTCCAAGCAGGCGCGGAAGCGTCCAAGCAGACGGGGAAGCATGCAAGCAGGCGCGGAAGCATGAAAGAAGACGCAGAAGAGTCCAAGCAGGCGCGGAAGCGTCCAAGCAGTCGCGGAAGCGTCCAAGCAGGCGCGGAAGAGTCCAAGCAGGCGCGGCAGCGTCCAAGCAGGCGCGGAAACGTCCAAGCAGGCGCGGAAGCATGCAAGAAGACGCAGAAGAGTCCAAGCAGGCGAGGTAGCGTCCAACCAGGCGCGGAAGCGTCCAAGCAGTCGCGGAAGCGTCCAAGCAGGCGCGGTAGCGTCCAAGCAGGCGCGGAAACGTCCAAGCAGGCGCGGAAGCATGAAAGAAGACGCAGAAGAGTCCAAGCAGGCGCGGAAGCGTCCTAGCAGTCGCGGAAGCGTCCAAGCAGGCGCGGAAGAGTCCAAGCAGGCGCGGCAGCGTCCAAGCAGGCGCGGAAACTTCCAAGCAGGCGCGGAAGCATGCAAGAAGACGCAGAAGAGTCCAAGCAGGCGCGGAAGCGTCCAAGCAGTCGCGGAAGCGTCCAAGCAGGCGCGGTAGCGTCCAAGCAGTCGCGGAAGCGTCCAAGCAGGCGCGGTAGCGTCCAAGCAGGCGCGGAAGCGTGCAAGCAGTCGCGGAAGCGTCCAAGCAGGCGCGGAAACGTCCAAGTAGGCGCGGAAGCATGCAAGAAGTCGCAGAAGAGTCCAAGCAGGCGCAGAAGTGTCCAAGCAGGCGCGGAAGCGTCCAAGCAAGCGCGGAAGCGTCCAAGCAGGCGCGGTACCGTCCAAGCAGGCGCGGAAGCGTCCAAGCAGTCGCGGAAGCGTCCAAGCAGTCGCGGTAGCGTCCAACCAGGCGCGGAAGCATGCAAGAAGACGTAGAAGAGTCCAAGCAGGCGCGGAAGCGTCCAAGCAGGCGGGGAAGCATGCAAGCAGGCGCGGAAGCGTCCAAGCAGACGCGGAAGCGTCCAAGCAGGCGCGGAAACGTCCAAGCAGGCGCGGTAGGGTCCAAGCAGGCGCGGTAGCATCCAAGCAGGCGCGGAAACGTCCAAGTAGGCGCGGAAGCATGCAAGAAGGCGCAGAAGAGTCCAAGCAGGCGCAGAAGAGTCCAAGCAGGCGCGGAAGCGTCCAAGCAGGCGGGGAAGCATGCAAGCAGGCGCGGAAGCGTCCAAGGAGGCGCGGAAACGTCCAAGCAGGCGCGGAAGCATGCAAGAAGGCGCAGAAGCGTCCAATCAGGCGCGGTAGCGTCCAAGCAGCCGCGGAAACGTCCAAGCAGGCGCGGAAGCATGCAAGAAGACGCAGAAGAGTCCAAGCAGGCGCGGAAGCGTCCAAGCAGGCGCGGACACGTCCAAGTAGGCGCGGAAGCATGCAAGAAGGCGCGGAAGCATCCAAGCAGGCGCGGTAGCGTCCAAGCAGGCGCGGAAACGTCCAAGCAGGCGCGGAAGCATGCAAGAAGACGCAGAAGAGTCCAAGCAGGCGCGGAAGCGTCCAAGCAGACGGGTAAGCATGCAAGCAGGCGCGGTAGCGTCCAACCAGGCGCGGAAGCGTCCAAGCAGTCGCGGAAACGTCCAGCAGGCGCGGAAACGTCCAAGTAGGCGCGGAAGCATGCACGAAGGAGCAGAAGCGTCCAAGCAGGCGCGGTAGCGTCCAACCAGGCGCGGAAGCGTCCAAGCAGTCGCGGAAGCGTCCAAGCAGGCGCGGTAGCGTCCAAGCAGGCGCGGAAACGTCCAAGCAGACGCGGAAGCATGAAAGAAGACGCAGAAGAGTCCAAGCAGGCGCGGAAGCGCCCAAGCAGTCGCGGAAGCGTCCAAGCAGGCGCGGAAGAGTCCAAGCAGGCGCGGCAGCGTCCAAGCAGGCGCGGAAACGTCCAACCAGGCGCGGAAGCGTCCAAGCAGTCGCGGAAACGTCCAAGCAGGCGCGGAAACGTCCAAGTAGGCGCGGAAGCATGCACGAAGGAGCAGAAGCGTCCAAGCAGGCGCGGTAGCGTCCAACCAGGCGCGGAAGCATGCAAGAAGGCGCAGAAGAGTCCAAGCAGGCGCGGAAGCGTCCAAGCAGGCGCGGTAGCGTCCAAGCAGTCGCGGAAGCGTCCAAGCAGGCGCGGTAGCGTCCAAGCAATCGCGGAAGCGTCCAAGCAGGCGCGGTAGCGTCCAAGCTGGCGCGGAAGCGTCCAAGCAGTCGCGGAAGCGTCTAAGCAGGCGCGATAGCGTCCAACCAGGCGCGGAAGCGTCCAAGCAGTCGCGGAAGCGTCCAAGCAGGCGCGGAAACGTCCAAGTAGGCGCGGAAGCATGCACGAAGGAGCAGAAGCGTCCAAGCAGGCGCGGTAGCGTCCAACCAGGCGCGGAAGCGTCCAAGCAGTCGCGGAAGCGTCCAAGCAGGCGCGGTAGCGTCCAAGCAGTCGCGGAAGCGTCCAAGCAGGCGCGGTAGCGTCCAAGCAGGCGCGGAAGCGTGGAAGCAGTCGCGGAAGCGTCCAAGCAGGCGCGGAAGCATGCAAGAAGACGCCGAAGAGTCCAAGCAGTCGCGGAAGCGTCCAAGCAGGCGCGGAAGCGTCCAAGCAGGCGCGGAAGCGTCCAAGCAGGCGCGGAAGAGTCCAAGAAGCCGCGGAAGCTTCCAAGCAGGCGCGGTAGCGTCCGAGCAGTCGCGGAAGAGTCCAAGCAGTCGCGGAAGCGTCCAAGCAGGCGCGGTAGCGTCCAAGCAGGCGCGGAAACGTCCAAGCAGGCGCGGAAGCGTCCAAGCAGGCGCGGAAGCGTCCAAGCAGGCGCGGAAGAGTCCAAGCAGTCGCGGAAGCGTCCAAGCAGGCGCGGTAGCGTCCAAGCAGGCGCGGAAACGTCCAAGCAGGCGCGGAAGCGTCCAAGCAGGCGCGGAAGCGTCCAAGCAGGCGCGGAAGAGTCCAAGAAGTCGCGGAAGCGTCCAAGCAGGCGCGGACACGTCCAAGTAGGCGCGGAAGCATGCAAGAAGGCGCGGAAGCATCCAAGCAGGCGCGGTAGCGTCCAAGCAGGCGCGGAAACGTCCAAGCAGGCGCGGAAGCATGCAAGAAGACGCAGAAGAGTCCAAGCAGGCGCGGAAGCGTCCAAGCAGACGGGGAAGCATGCAAGCAGGCGCGGTAGAGTCCAACCAGGCGCGGAAGCGTCCAAGCAGTCGCGGAAACGTCCAGCAGGCGCGGAAACGTCCAAGTAGGCGCGGAAGCATGCACGAAGGAGCAGAAGCGTCCAAGCAGGCGCGGTAGCGTCCAACCAGGCGCGGAAGCGTCCAAGCAGGCGCGGAAACGTCCAAGCAGGCGCGGTAGGGTCCAAGCAGGCGCGGTAGCGTCCAAGCAGGCGCGGAAACGTCCAAGTAGGCGCGGAAGCATGCAAGAAGGCGCAGAAGAGTCCAAGCAGGCGCAGAAGAGTCCAAGCAGGCGCGGAAGCGTCCAAGCAGGCGGGGAAGCATGCAAGCAGGCGCGGAAGCGTCCAAGGAGGCGCGGAAACGTCCAAGCAGGCGCGGAAGCATGCAAGAAGGCGCAGAAGCGTCCAAGCAGGCGCGGTAGCGTCCAAGCAGCCGCGGAAACGTCCAAGCAGGCGCGGAAGCATGCAAGAAGACGCAGAAGAGTCCAAGCAGGCGCGGAAGCGTCCAAGCAGGCGCGGACACGTCCAAGTAGGCGCGGAAGCATGCAAGAAGGCGCGGAAGCATCCAAGCAGGCGCGGTAGCGTCCAAGCAGGCGCGGAAACGTCCAAGCAGGCGCGGAAGCATGCAAGAAGACGCAGAAGAGTCCAAGCAGGCGCGGAAGCGTCCAAGCAGACGGGTAAGCATGCAAGCAGGCGCGGTAGCGTCCAACCAGGCGCGGAAGCGTCCAAGCAGTCGCGGAAACGTCCAGCAGGCGCGGAAACGTCCAAGTAGGCGCGGAAGCATGCACGAAGGAGCAGAAGCGTCCAAGCAGGCGCGGTAGCGTCCAACCAGGCGCGGAAGCGTCCAAGCAGTCGCGGAAGCGTCCAAGCAGGCGCGGTAGCGTCCAAGCAGGCGCAGAAGAGTCCAAGCAGGCGCAGAAGAGTCCAAGCAGGCGCGGAAGCGTCCAAGCAGGCGGGGAAGCATGCAAGCAGGCGCGGAAGCGTCCAAGGAGGCGCGGAAACGTCCAAGCAGGCGCGGAAGCATGCAAGAAGGCGCAGAAGCGTCCAAGCAGGCGCGGTAGCGTCCAAGCAGCCGCGGAAACGTCCAAGCAGGCGCGGAAGCATGCAAGAAGACGCAGAAGAGTCCAAGCAGGCGCGGAAGCGTCCAAGCAGGCGCGGACACGTCCAAGTAGGCGCGGAAGCATGCAAGAAGGCGCGGAAGCATCCAAGCAGGCGCGGTAGCGTCCAAGCAGGCGCGGAAACGTCCAAGCAGGCGCGGAAGCATGCAAGAAGACGCAGAAGAGTCCAAGCAGGCGCGGAAGCGTCCAAGCAGACGGGTAAGCATGCAAGCAGGCGCGGTAGCGTCCAACCAGGCGCGGAAGCGTCCAAGCAGTCGCGGAAACGTCCAGCAGGCGCGGAAACGTCCAAGTAGGCGCGGAAGCATGCACGAAGGAGCAGAAGCGTCCAAGCAGGCGCGGTAGCGTCCAACCAGGCGCGGAAGCGTCCAAGCAGTCGCGGAAGCGTCCAAGCAGGCGCGGTAGCGTCCAAGCAGGCGCGGAAACGTCCAAGCAGACGCGGAAGCATGAAAGAAGACGCAGAAGAGTCCAAGCAGGCGCGGAAGCGTCCAAGCAGTCGCGGAAGCGTCCAAGCAGGCGCGGAAGAGTCCAAGCAGGCGCGGCAGCGTCCAAGCAGGCGCGGAAACGTCCAACCAGGCGCGGAAGCGTCCAAGCAGTCGCGGAAACGTCCAAGCAGGCGCGGAAACGTCCAAGTAGGCGCGGAAGCATGCACGAAGGAGCAGAAGCGTCCAAGCAGGCGCGGTAGCGTCCAACCAGGCGCGGAAGCATGCAAGAAGGCGCAGAAGAGTCCAAGCAGGCGCGGAAGCGTCCAAGCAGGCGCGGTAGCGTCCAAGCAGTCGCGGAAGCGTCCAAGCAGGCGCGGTAGCGTCCAAGCAGTCGCGGAAGCGTCCAAGCAGGCGCGGTAGCGTCCAAGCTGGCGCGGAAGCGTCCAAGCAGTCGCGGAAGCGTCTAAGCAGGCGCGATAGCGTCCAACCAGGCGCGGAAGCTTCCAAGCAGTCGCGGAAGCGTCCAAGCAGGCGCGGAAACGTCCAAGTAGGCGCGGAAGCATGCACGAAGGAGCAGAAGCGTCCAAGCAGGCGCGGTAGCGTCCAACCAGGCGCGGAAGCGTCCAAGCAGTCGCGGAAGCGTCCAAGCAGGCGCGGTAGCGTCCAAGCAGTCGCGGAAGCGTCCAAGCAGGCGCGGTAGCGTCCAAGCAGGCGCGGAAGCGTGGAAGCAGTCGCGGAAGCGTCCAAGCAGGCGCGGAAGCATGCAAGAAGACGCCGAAGAGTCCAAGCAGTCGCGGAAGCGTCCAAGCAGGCGCGGAAGCGTCCAAGCTGGCGCGGAAGCGTCCAAGCAGGCGCGGAAGAGTCCAAGAAGCCGCGGAAGCTTCCAAGCAGGCGCGGTAGCGTCCGAGCAGTCGCGGAAGAGTCCAAGCAGTCGCGGAAGCGTCCAAGCAGGCGCGGTAGCGTCCAAGCAGGCGCGGAAACGTCCAAGCAGGCGCGGAAGCGTCCAAGCAGGCGCGGAAGCGTCCAAGCAGGCGCGGAAGAGTCCAAGAAGTCGCGGAAGCGTCCAAGCAGGCGCGGTAGCGTCCGAGCAGTCGCGGAAGAGTCCAAGCAGGCGCGGAAGCGTCCAAGCAGGCGCGGTAGCGTCCAAGCAGGCGCGGAAGCGTCCAAGCAGTCGCGGAAGCGTCCAAGCAGGCGCGGAAACGTCCAAGTAGGCGCGGAAGCATGCACGAAGGAGCAGAAGCGTCCAAGCAGGCGCGGAAACGTCCAAGTAGGCGCGGAAGCATGCAAGAAGTCGCAGAAGAGTCCAAGCAGGCGCAGAAGTGTCCAAGCAGGCGCGGAAGCGTCCAAGCAGGCGCGGAAGCGTCCAAGCTGGCGCGGAAGCGTCCAAGCAGGCGCGGAAGAGTCCAAGCAGGCGCGGCAGCGTCCAAGCAGGCGCGGAAACGTCCAACCAGGCGCGGAAGCGTCCAAGCAGTCGCGGAAACGTCCAAGCAGGCGCGGAAACGTCCAAGTAGGCGCGGAAGCATGCACGAAGGAGCAGAAGCGTCCAAGCAGGCGCGGTAGCGTCCAACCAGGCGCGGAAGCATGCAAGAAGGCGCAGAAGAGTCCAAGCAGGCGCGGAAGCGTCCAAGCAGGCGCGGTAGCGTCCAAGCAGTCGCGGAAGCGTCCAAGCAGGCGCGGTAGCGTCCAAGCAGTCGCGGAAGCGTCCAAGCAGGCGCGGTAGCGTCCAAGCTGGCGCGGAAGCGTCCAAGCAGTCGCGGAAGCGTCTAAGCAGGCGCGATAGCGTCCAACCAGGCGCGGAAGCTTCCAAGCAGTCGCGGAAGCGTCCAAGCAGGCGCGGAAACGTCCAAGTAGGCGCGGAAGCATGCACGAAGGAGCAGAAGCGTCCAAGCAGGCGCGGTAGCGTCCAACCAGGCGCGGAAGCGTCCAAGCAGTCGCGGAAGCGTCCAAGCAGGCGCGGTAGCGTCCAAGCAGTCGCGGAAGCGTCCAAGCAGGCGCGGTAGCGTCCAAGCAGGCGCGGAAGCGTGGAAGCAGTCGCGGAAGCGTCCAAGCAGGCGCGGAAGCATGCAAGAAGACGCCGAAGAGTCCAAGCAGTCGCGGAAGCGTCCAAGCAGGCGCGGAAGCGTCCAAGCTGGCGCGGAAGCGTCCAAGCAGGCGCGGAAGAGTCCAAGAAGCCGCGGAAGCTTCCAAGCAGGCGCGGTAGCGTCCGAGCAGTCGCGGAAGAGTCCAAGCAGTCGCGGAAGCGTCCAAGCAGGCGCGGTAGCGTCCAAGCAGGCGCGGAAACGTCCAAGCAGGCGCGGAAGCGTCCAAGCAGGCGCGGAAGCGTCCAAGCAGGCGCGGAAGAGTCCAAGAAGTCGCGGAAGCGTCCAAGCAGGCGCGGTAGCGTCCGAGCAGTCGCGGAAGAGTCCAAGCAGGCGCGGAAGCGTCCAAGCAGGCGCGGTAGCGTCCAAGCAGGCGCGGAAGCGTCCAAGCAGTCGCGGAAGCGTCCAAGCAGGCGCGGAAACGTCCAAGTAGGCGCGGAAGCATGCACGAAGGAGCAGAAGCGTCCAAGCAGGCGCGGAAACGTCCAAGTAGGCGCGGAAGCATGCAAGAAGTCGCAGAAGAGTCCAAGCAGGCGCAGAAGTGTCCAAGCAGGCGCGGAAGCGTCCAAGCAGGCGCGGAAGCGTCCAAGCTGGCGCGGTACCGTCCAAGCAGGCGCGGAAGCGTCCAAGCAGTCGCGGAAGCGTCCAAGCAGTCGCGGTAGCGTCCAACCAGGCGCGGAAGCATGCAAGAAGACGTAGAAGAGTCCAAGCAGGCGCGGAAGCGTCCAAGCAGGCGGGGAAGCATGCAAGCAGGCGCGGAAGCGTCCAAGCAGACGCGGAAGCGTCCAAGCAGGCGCGGAAACGTCCAAGCAGGCGCGGTAGGGTCCAAGCAGGCGCGGTAGCGTCCAAGCAGGCGCGGAAACGTCCAAGTAGGCGCGGAAGCATGCAAGAAGGCGCAGAAGAGTCCAAGCAGGCGCAGAAGAGTCCAAGCAGGCGCGGAAGCGTCCAAGCAGGCGGGGAAGCATGCAAGCAGGCGCGGAAGCGTCCAAGGAGGCGCGGAAACGTCCAAGCAGGCGCGGAAGCATGCAAGAAGGCGCAGAAGCGTCCAAGCAGGCGCGGTAGCGTCCAAGCAGCCGCGGAAACGTCCAAGCAGGCGCGGAAGCATGCAAGAAGACGCAGAAGAGTCCAAGCAGGCGCGGAAGCGTCCAAGCAGGCGCGGACACGTCCAAGTAGGCGCGGAAGCATGCAAGAAGGCGCGGAAGCATCCAAGCAGGCGCGGTAGCGTCCAAGCAGGCGCGGAAACGTCCAAGCAGGCGCGGAAGCATGCAAGAAGACGCAGAAGAGTCCAAGCAGGCGCGGAAGCGTCCAAGCAGACGGGGAAGCATGCAAGCAGGCGCGGTAGCGTCCAACCAGGCGCGGAAGCGTCCAAGCAGTCGCGGAAACGTCCAGCAGGCGCGGAAACGTCCAAGTAGGCGCGGAAGCATGCACGAAGGAGCAGAAGCGTCCAAGCAGGCGCGGTAGCGTCCAACCAGGCGCGGAAGCGTCCAAGCAGTCGCGGAAGCGTCCAAGCAGGCGCGGTAGCGTCCAAGCAGGCGCGGAAACGTCCAAGCAGACGCGGAAGCATGAAAGAAGACGCAGAAGAGTCCAAGCAGGCGCGGAAGCGTCCAAGCAGGCGCGGAAACGTCCAAGTAGGCGCGGAAGCATGCACGAAGGAGCAGAAGCGTCCAAGCAGGCGCGGTAGCGTCCAACCAGGCGCGGAAGCGTCCAAGCAGTCGCGGAAGCGTCCAAGCAGGCGCGGAAGCGTCCAAGCAGTCGCGGAAGAGTCCAAGCAGGCGCGGAAGCGTCCAAGCAGGCGCGGTAGCGTCCAAGCAGGCGCGGAAACGTCCAAGCAGGCGCGGAAGCATGCAAGAATACGCAGAAGAGTCCAAGCAGGCGCGGAAGCGTCCAAGCAGGCGCGGAAACGTCCAAGTAGGCACGGAAGCATGCAAGAAGGCGCGGTAGCGTCCAAGCAATCGCGGAAGCGTCCAAGCAGGCGCGGTAGCGTCCAACCAGGCGCGGAAGCGTCCAAGCAGGCGGGGAAGCATGCAAGCAGGCGCGGAAGCGTCCAAGCAGGCGCGGAAACGTCCAAGCAGGCGCGGCAGCATGCAAGAAGGCGCAGAAGAGTCCAAGCAGGCGCGGAAGCGTCCAAGCAGGCGCGGAAGCATGCAAGCAGGCGCGGAAGCGTCCAAGCAGTCGCGGAAGCGTCCAAGCAGGCGCGGAAGAGTCCAAGAAGTCGCGGAAGCGTCCAAGCAGACGCGGTAGCGTCCAAGCAGTCGCGGAAGAGTCCAAGCAGGCGCGGCAGAGTCCAAGCAGGCGCGGAAACGTCCAAGCAGGCGCGGAAGCATGCAAGAAGACGCAGAAGAGTCCAAGCAGGCGCGGAAGCGTCCAAGCAGGAGGGGAAGCATGCAAGCAGGCGCGGAAGCGTCCAAGCAGGCGCGGAAACGTCCAAGCAGGCGCGGAAGCATGCAAGAAGACGCAGAAGAGTCCAAGCAGGCGCGGAAGCGTCCAAGCAGTCGCGGAAGCGTCCAAGCAGGCGCGGTAGCGTCCAAGCAGTCGCGGAAGCGTCCAAGCAGGCGCGGAAGAGTCCAAGAAGTCGCGGAAGCGTCCAAGCAGACGCGGTAGCGTCCAAGCAGCCGCGGAAGAGTCCAAGCAGGCGCGGCAGAGTCCAAGCAGGCGCGGAAACGTCCAAGCAGGCGCGGTAGCGTCCAAGCAGGCGCGGAAGCGTGCAAGCAGTCGCGGAAGCGTCCAAGCAGGCGCGGAAGCATGCAAGAAGACGCCGAAGAGTCCAAGCAGTCGCGGAAGCGTCCAAGCAGGCGCGGAAGCGTCCAAGCAGGCGCGGAAGCGTCCAAGCAGGCGCGGAAGAGTCCAAGAAGTCGCGGAAGCGTCCAAGCAGGCGCGGTAGCGTCCAAGCAGTCGCGGAAGAGTCCAAGCAGTCGCGGAAGAGTCCAAGCAGTCGCGGAAGCGTCCAAACAGGCGCGGTAGCGTCCAAGCAGGCGCGGAAACGTCGAAGCAGTCGCGGAAGCATGCAAGAAGACGCAGAAGAGTCCAAGCAGGTGCGGAAGCGTCCAAGCAGGCGCGGAAGCGTCCAAGCAGGCGCGGTAGCGTCCAAGCAGTCGCGGAAGAGTCCAAGCAGTCGCG
This sequence comes from Cerceris ruficornis, assembly GCA_963989415.1. NCBI lineage: Eukaryota > Metazoa > Arthropoda > Insecta > Hymenoptera > Crabronidae > Cerceris > Cerceris ruficornis. The sequence goes on from OZ022520.1 coordinate 6,717,115, forward strand.
GAAGAGTCCAAGCAGTCGCGGTAGCGTCCAAGCAGGCGCGGTAGCGTCCAACCAGGCGCGGATGCGTCCAAGCAGTCGCGGAAGCGTCCAAGCAGGCGCGGTAGCGTCCAAGCAGGCGCGGAAACGTCCAAGCAGGCGCGGAAGCATGCAAGAAGGCGCAGAAGAGTCCAAGCAGGCGCGGAAGCGTCCAAGCAGTCGCGGAAGCGTCCAAGCAGGTGCGGTAGCGTCCAAGCAGGCGCGGAAGCGTCCAAGCAGGCGCGGAAGAGTCCAAGCAGGCGCGGCAGCGTCCAAGCAGGCGCGGAAACGTCCAAGCAGGCGCGGAAACGTCCAAGCAGGCGCGGTTGCGTCCAAGCAGGCGCGGAAGCATGCAAGAAGACGCAGAAGAGTCCAAGCAGGCGCGGAAGCGTCCAAGCAGGCGCGGTTGCGTCCAAGCAGGCGCGGAAGCATGCAAGAAGACGCAGAAGAGTCCAAGCAGGCGCGGAAGCGTCCAAGCAGGCGCGGACACGTCCAAGTAGGCGCGGAAGCATGCAAGAAGGCGCAGAAGAGTCCAAGCAGGCGCGGAAGCGTCCAAGCAGGCGCGGAAGCGTCCAAGCAGGCGCGGATGCATCCATATAGGCGCGAAAGTGTCCAAGCAGGCGCGGAAGCTTCCAAGCAGGCGCGGAAGCGTCCAAGCAGGCGCGGAAACGTCCAAGTAGGCGCGGAAGCATGCCCGAAGGAGCAGAAGAGTCCAAGCAGGCGCGGAAGCGTCCAAGCAGGCGCGGAAGCATGCAAGAAGGCGCAGAAGAGTCCAAGCAGGCGCGGAAGCGTCCAAGCAGTCGCGGAAGCGTCCAAGCAGGCGCGGAAGCGTCCAAGCAGTCGCGGAAGCGTCCAAGCAGGCGCGGAAGTGTCCAAGCAGGCGCGGCAGCGTCCAAGCAGGCGCGGAAACGTCCAAGCAGGCGCGGAAACGTCCAAGCAGGCGCGGAAGCATGCAAGAAGACGCAGAAGAGTCCAAGCAGGCGCGGAAGCGTCCAAGCAGTCGCGGAAGCGTCCAAGCAGGCGCGGTAGCGTCCAAGCAGTCGCGGAAGCGTCCAAGCAGGCGCGGTAGCGTCCAAGCAGGCGCGGAAGCGTGCAAGCAGTCGCGGAAGCGTCCAAGCAGGCGCGGAAGCATGCAAGAAGACGCCGAAGAGTCCAAGCAGTCGCGGAAGCGTCCAAGCAGGCGCGGAAGCGTCCAAGCAGGCGCGGAAGCGTCCAAGCAGGCGCGGTAGAGTCCAAGAAGTAGCGGAAGCGTCCAAGCATGCGCGGTAGCGTCCAAGCAGTCGCGGAAGAGTCCAAGCAGTCGCGGAAGCGTCCAAGCTGGCGCGGTAGCGTCCAAGCAGGCGCGGAAACGTCCAAGCAGTCGCGGAAGCATGCAAGAATACGCAGAAGAGTCCAAGCAGGCGCGGAAGCGTCCAAGCAGGCGCGGAAACGTCCAAGTAGGCGCAGAAGCATGCAAGAAGGCGCGGTAGCGTCCAAGCAGTCGCGGAAGCGTCCAAGCAGGCGCGGAAGCATCCAAGCAGGCGCGGAAGCGTCCAAGCAGGCGCGGAAGAGTCCAAGAAGTAGCGGAAGCGTCCAAGCAGGCGCGGTAGCGTCCAAGCAGTCGCGGAAGAGTCCAAGCAGTCGCGGAAGCGTCCAAGCAGGCGCGGAAGCATGCAAGAAGACGCAGAAGAGTCCAAGCAGGTGCGGAAGCGTCCAAGCAGGCGCGGAAGCGTCCAAGCAGGCGCGGAAGCGTCCAAGCAGGCGCGGTAGCGTCCAACCAGGCGCGGATGCGTCCAAGCAGTCGCAGAAGCGTCGAAGCAGGCGCGGTAGCGTCCAACCAGGCGCGGAAGCGTCCAAGCAGTCGCGGAAGCATCCAAGCAGTCGCGGTAGAGTCCAAGCAGTCGCGGAAGCGTCCAAGCAGGCGCGGAAGCGTCCAAGCAGGAGCGGAAACGTCCAAGCAGGCGCGGAAGCATGCAAAAAGGCGTAGAAGAGTCCAAGCAGGCGCGGTAGCGTCCAAGCAGGCGCGGAAGCGTCCAAGCAGTCGCGGAAGCGTCCAAGCAGGCGCGGTAGCGTCCAAGCAGTCGCGGAAGCGTCCAAGCAGGCGCGGTAGTGTTCAAGCAGTCGCGGAAGCGTCCAAGCAGGCGGGGAAGCATGCAAGCAGGCGCGGAAGCATCCAAGCAGCCGCGGAAACGTCCAAGCAGGCGGGGAAGCATGCAAGCACACGCGGAAACGTCCAAGCAGGCGCGGAAGCGTCCAAGCAGGCGCGGAAGCGTCCAAGCAGGCGCGGATGCATCCATATAGGCGCGAAAGTGTCCAAGCAGGCGCGGAAGCTTCCAAGCAGGCGCGGAAGCGTCCAAGCAGGCGCGGAAACGTCCAAGTAGGCGCGGAAGCATGCCCGAAGGAGCAGAAGAGTCCAAGCAGGCGCGGAAGCGTCCAAGCAGGCGCGGAAGCATGCAAGAAGGCGCAGAAGAGTCCAAGCAGGCGCGGAAGCGTCCAAGCAGTCGCGGAAGCGTCCAAGCAGGCGCGGTAGCGTCCAAGCAGTCGCGGAAGCGTCCAAGCAGGCGCGGTAGTGTCCAAGCAGTCGCGGAAGCGTCCAAGCAGGCGGGGAAGCATGCAAGCAGGCGCGGAAGCATCCAAGCAGGCGCGGAAACGTCCAAGCAGGCGGGGAAGCATGCAAGCACACGCGGAAACGTCCAAGCAGGCGCGGACACGTCCAAGTAGGCGCGGAAGCATGCAAGAAGGTGCGGAAGCATCCAAGCAGGCGCGGTAGTGTCCAAGCAGGCGCAGAAGAGTCCAAGCAGGCGCGGAAGCATGCAAGAAGGCGCAGAAGAGTCCAAGCAGGCGCGGAAGCGTCTAAGCAGGCGCAGAAGCGTCCAAGGAGTTGCGGAAGCGTCCAATCAGGCGCGGTTGCGTCCAAGCAGGCGCGGAAGCATGCAAGAAGACGCAGAAGAGTCCAAGCAGGCGCGGAAGCGTCCAAGCAGGCGCGGACACGTCCAAGTAGGCGCGGAAGCATGCAAGAAGGCGCAGAAGAGTCCAAGCAGGCGCGGAAGCGTCTAAGCAGGCGCAGAAGCGTCCAAGGAGTTGCGGAAGCGTCCAAGCAGGCGCGGTTGCGTCCAAGCAGGCGCGGAAGCATGCAAGAAGACGCAGAAGAGTCCAAGCAGGCGCGGAAGCGTCCAAGCAGGCGCGGACACGTCCAAGTAGGCGCGGAAGCATGCAAGAAGGCGCAGAAGAGTCCAAGCAGGCGCGGAAGCGTCTAAGCAGGCGCAGAAGCGTCCAAGCAGTTGCGGAAGCGTCCAAGCAGTCGCGGCAGCGTCCAAGCAGGCGCGGTAGCGTCCAAGCAGGCGCGGAAACGTCCAAGCAGGCGCGGAAGCATGAAAGAAGACGCAGAAGAGTCCAAGCAGGCGCGGAAGCGTCCAAGCAGTCGCGGAAGCGTCCAAGCAGGCGCGGAAGAGTCCAAGCAGGCGCGGCAGCGTCCAAGCAGGCGCGGAAACGTCCAAGCAGGCGCGGAAGCATGCAAGAAGACGCAGAAGAGTCCAAGCAGGCGCGGAAGCGTCCAAGCAGTCGCGGAAGCGTCCAAGCAGGCGCGGTAGCGTCCAAGCAGTCGCGGAAGCGTCCAAGCAGGCGCGGTAGCGTCCAAGCAGGCGCGGAAGCGTGCAAGCAGTCGCGGAAGCGTCCAAGCAGGCGCGGAAGCATGCAAGAAGACGCCGAAGAGTCCAAGCAGTCGCGGAAGCGTCCAAGCAGGCGCGGAAGCGTCCAAGCAGGCGCGGAAGCGTCCAAGCAGGCGCGGTAGAGTCCAAGAAGTAGCGGAAGCGTCCAAGCAGGCGCGGTAGCGTCCAAGCAGTCGCGGAAGAGTCCAAGCAGTCGCGGAAGCGTCCAAGCTGGCGCGGTAGCGTCCAAGCAGGCGCGGAAACGTCCAAGCAGTCGCGGAAGCATGCAAGAATACGCAGAAGAGTCCAAGCAGGCGCGGAAGCGTCCAAGCAGGCGCGGAAACGTCCAAGTAGGCGCAGAAGCATGCAAGAAGGCGCGGTAGCGTCCAAGCAGTCGCGGAAGCGTCCAAGCAGGCGCGGAAGCATCCAAGCAGGCGCGGAAGCGTCCAAGCAGGCGCGGAAGAGTCCAAGAAGTAGCGGAAGCGTCCAAGCAGGCGCGGTAGCGTCCAAGCAGTCGCGGAAGAGTCCAAGCAGTCGCGGAAGCGTCCAAGCAGGCGCGGAAGCATGCAAGAAGACGCAGAAGAGTCCAAGCAGGTGCGGAAGCGTCCAAGCAGGCGCGGAAGCGTCCAAGCAGGCGCGGAAGCGTCCAAGCAGGCGCGGTAGCGTCCAACCAGGCGCGGATGCGTCCAAGCAGTCGCAGAAGCGTCCAAGCAGGCGCGGTAGCGTCCAACCAGGCGCGGAAGCGTCCAAGCAGTCGCGGAAGCATCCAAGCAGTCGCGGTAGAGTCCAAGCAGTCGCGGAAGCGTCCAAGCAGGAGCGGAAACGTCCAAGCAGGCGCGGAAGCATGCAAAAAGGCGTAGAAGAGTCCAAGCAGGCGCGGTAGCGTCCAAGCAGGCGCGGAAGCGTCCAAGCAGTCGCGGAAGCGTCCAAGCAGGCGCGGTAGCGTCCAAGCAGTCGCGGAAGCGTCCAAGCAGGCGCGGTAGTGTCCAAGCAGTCGCGGAAGCGTCCAAGCAGGCGGGGAAGCATGCAAGCAGGCGCGGAAGCATCCAAGCAGCCGCGGAAACGTCCAAGCAGGCGGGGAAGCATGCAAGCACACGCGGAAACGTCCAAGCAGGCGCGGAAGCGTCCAAGCAGGCGCGGAAGCGTCCAAGCAGGCGCGGAAGCGTCCAAGCAGGCGCGGAAGAGTCCAAGAAGTAGCGGAAGCGTCCAAGCAGGCGCGGTAGCGTCCAAGCAATCGCGGAAGAGTCCAAGCAGTCGCGGAAGCGTCGAAGCAGGCGCGGAAGCATGCAAGAAGACGCAGAAGAGTCCAAGCAGGTGCGGAAGCGTCCAAGCAGGCGCGGAAGCGTCCAAGCAGGCGCGGTAGCGTCCAACCAGGCGCGGATGCGTCCAAGCAGTCGCAGAAGCGTCCAAGCAGTCGCGGAAGAGTCCAAGCAGTCGCGGAAGCGTCGAAGCAGGCGCGGAAGCATGCAAGAAGACGCAGAAGAGTCCAAGCAGGTGCGGAAGCGTCCAAGCAGGCGCGGAAGCGTCCAAGCAGGCGCGGTAGCGTCCAACCAGGCGCGGATGCGTCCAAGCAGTTGCAGAAGCGTCCAAGCAGGCGCGGTAGCGTCCAACCAGTCGCGGAAGCGTCGAAGCAGGCGCGGAAGCATGCAAGAAGACGCAGAAGAGTCCAAGCAGTCGCGGAAGCGTCCAAGCAGGCGCGGAAGCGTCCAAGCAGGAGCGGAAACGTCCAAGCAGGCGCGGAAGCATGCAAAAAGGCGTAGAAGAGTCCAAGCAGGCGCGGTAGCGTCCAAGCAGGCGCGGTAGCGTCCAAGCAGGCGCGGTAGCGTCCAAGCAGTCGCGGAAGCGTCCAAGCAGGCGCGGTAGCGTCCAAGCAGGCGCGGAAACGTCCAAGCAGGCGCGGAAGCATGAAAGAAGACGCAGAAGAGTCCAAGCAGGCGCGGAAGCGTCCAAGCAGTCGCGGAAGCGTCCAAGCAGGCGCGGAAGAGTCCAAGCAGGCGCGGCAGCGTCCAAGCAGGCGCGGAAACGTCCAAGCAGGCCCGGAAGCATGCAAGAAGACGCAGAAGAGTCCAAGCAGGCGCGGAAGCGTCCAAGCAGTCGCGGAAGCGTCCAAGCAGGCGCGGTAGCGTCCAAGCAGTCGCGGAAGCGTCCAAGCAGGCGCAGAAGCGTCCAAGCAGTTGCGGAAGCGTCCAAGCAGTCGCGGCAGCGTCCAAGCAGGCGCGGTAGCGTCCAAGCAGGCGCGGAAACGTCCAAGCAGGCGCGGAAGCATGAAAGAAGACGCAGAAGAGTCCAAGCAGGCGCGGAAGCGTCCAAGCAGTCGCGGAAGCGTCCAAGCAGGCGCGGAAGAGTCCAAGCAGGCGCGGCAGCGTCCAAGCAGGCGCGGAAACGTCCAAGCAGGCCCGGAAGCATGCAAGAAGACGCAGAAGAGTCCAAGCAGGCGCGGAAGCGTCCAAGCAGTCGCGGAAGCGTCCAAGCAGGCGCGGTAGCGTCCAAGCAGTCGCGGAAGCGTCCAAGCAGGCGCGGTAGCGTCCAAGCAGTCGCGGAAGCGTGCAAGCAGTCGCGGAAGCGTCCAAGCAGGCGCGGAAGCATGCAAGAAGACGCCGAAGAGTCCAAGCAGTCGCGGAAGCGTCCAAGCAGGCGCGGAAGCGTCCAAGCAGGCGCGGAAGCGTCCAAGCAGGCGCGGTAGAGTCCAAGAAGTAGCGGAAGCGTCCAAGCAGGCGCGGTAGCGTCCAAGCAGTCGCGGAAGAGTCCAAGCAGTCGCGGAAGCGTCCAAGCTGGCGCGGTAGCGTCCAAGCAGGCGCGGAAACGTCCAAGCAGTCGCGGAAGCATGCAAGAATACGCAGAAGAGTCCAAGCAGGCGCGGAAGCGTCCAAGCAGGCGCGGAAACGTCCAAGTAGGCGCAGAAGCATGCAAGAAGGCGCGGTAGCGTCCAAGCAGTCGCGGAAGCGTCCAAGCAGGCGCGGAAGCATCCAAGCAGGCGCGGAAGCGTCCAAGCAGGCGCGGAAGCGTCCAAGCAGGCGCGGAAGCGTCCAAGCAGGCGCGGTAGCGTCCAACCAGGCGCGGATGCGTCCAAGCAGTCGCAGAAGCGTCCAAGCAGGCGCGGTAGCGTCCAACCAGGCGCGGAAGCGTCCAAGCAGTCGCGGAAGCATCCAAGCAGTCGCGGTAGAGTCCAAGCAGTCGCGGAAGCGTCCAAGCAGGCGCGGAAGCGTCCAAGCAGGAGCGGAAACGTCCAAGCAGGCGCGGAAGCATGCAAAAAGGCGTAGAAGAGTCCAAGCAGGCGCGGTAGCGTCCAAGCAGGCGCGGAAGCGTCCAAGCAGTCGCGGAAGCGTCCAAGCAGGCGCGGTAGCGTCCAAGCAGTCGCGGAAGCGTCCAAGCAGGCGCGGTAGTGTCCAAGCAGTCGCGGAAGCGTCCAAGCAGGCGGGGAAGCATGCAAGCAGGCGCGGAAGCATCCAAGCAGCCGCGGAAACGTCCAAGCAGGCGGGGAAGCATGCAAGCACACGCGGAAACGTCCAAGCAGGCGCGGAAGCGTCCAAGCAGGCGCGGAAGCGTCCAAGCAGGCGCGGAAGCGTCCAAGCAGGCGCGGAAGAGTCCAAGAAGTAGCGGAAGCGTCCAAGCAGGCGCGGTAGCGTCCAAGCAGTCGCGGAAGAGTCCAAGCAGTCGCGGAAGCGTCCAACCAGGCGCGGAAGCGTCCAAGCAGTCGCGGAAGCATCCAAGCAGTCGCGGTAGAGTCCAAGCAGTCGCGGAAGCGTCCAAGCAGGCGCGGAAGCGTCCAAGCAGGAGCGGAAACGTCCAAGCAGGCGCGGAAGCATGCAAAAAGGCGTAGAAGAGTCCAAGCAGGCGCGGTAGCGTCCAAGCAGGCGCGGAAGCGTCCAAGCAGTCGCGGAAGCGTCCAAGCAGGCGCGGTAGCGTCCAAGCAGTCGCGGAAGCGTCCAAGCAGGCGCGGTAGTGTCCAAGCAGTCGCGGAAGCGTCCAAGCAGGCGGGGTAGCATGCAAGCAGGCGCGGAAGCATCCAAGCAGCCGCGGAAACGTCCAAGCAGGCGGGGAAGCATGCAAGCACACGCGGAAACGTCCAAGCAGGCGCGGAAGCGTCCAAGCAGGCGCGGAAGCGTCCAAGCAGGCGCGGATGCATCCATATAGGCGCGAAAGTGTCCAAGCAGGCGCGGAAGCTTCCAAGCAGGCGCGGAAGCGTCCAAGCAGGCGCGGAAACGTCCAAGTAGGCGCGGAAGCATGCCCGAAGGAGCAGAAGAGTCCAAGCAGGCGCGGAAGTGTCCAAGCAGGCGCGGAAGCATGCAAGAAGGCGCAGAAGAGTCCAAGCAGGCGCGGAAGCGTCCAAGCAGGCGCGGACACGTCCAAGTAGGCGCGGAAGCATGCAAGAAGGTGCGGAAGCATCCAAGCAGGCGCGGTAGTGTCCAAGCAGGCGCAGAAGAGTCCAAGCAGGCGCGGAAGCATGCAAGAAGGCGCAGAAGAGTCCAAGCAGGCGCGGAAGCGTCTAAGCAGGCGCAGAAGCGTCCAAGGAGTTGCGGAAGCGTCCAAGCAGGCGCGGTTGCGTCCAAGCAGGCGTGGAAGCATGCAAGAAGACGCAGAAGAGTCCAAACAGGCGCGGAAGCGTCCAAGCAGGCGCGGACACGTCCAAGTAGGCGCGGAAGCATGCAAGAAGGCGCAGAAGAGTCCAAGCAGGCGCGGAAACGTCTATGCAGGCGCAGAAGCGTCCAAGCAGTTGCGGAAGCGTCCAAGCAGTCGCGGCAGCGTCCAAGCAGGCGCGGTAGCGTCCAAGCAGGCGCGGAAACGTCCAAGCAGGCGCGGAAGCATGAAAGAAGACGCAGAAGAGTCCAAGCAGGCGCGGAAGCGTCCAAGCAGTCGCGGAAGCGTCCAAGCAGGCGCGGAAGAGTCCAAGCAGGCGCGGCAGCGTCCAAGCAGGCGCGGAAACGTCCAAGCAGGCCCGGAAGCATGCAAGAAGACGCAGAAGAGTCCAAGCAGGCGCGGAAGCGTCCAAGCAGTCGCGGAAGCGTCCAAGCAGGCGCGGTAGCGTCCAAGCAGTCGCGGAAGCGTCCAAGCAGGCGCGGTAGCGTCCAAGCAGGCGCGGAAGCGTGCAAGCAGTCGCGGAAGCGTCCAAGCAGGCGCGGAAGCATGCAAGAAGACGCCGAAGAGTCCAAGCAGTCGCGGAAGCGTCCAAGCAGGCGCGGTAGCGTCCAAGCAGTCGCGGAAGCGTCCAAGCAGGCGCGGAAGAGTCCAAGAAGTCGCGGAAGCGTCCAAGCAGACGCGGTAGCGTCCAAGCAGCCGCGGAAGAGTCCAAGCAGGCGCGGCAGAGTCCAAGCAGGCGCGGAAACGTCCAAGCAGGCGCGGTAGCGTCCAAGCAGGCGCGGAAGCGTGCAAGCAGTCGCGGAAGCGTCCAAGCAGGCGCGGAAGCATGCAAGAAGACGCCGAAGAGTCCAAGCAGTCGCGGAAGCGTCCAAGAAGTCGCGGAAGCGTCCAAGCAGACGCGGAAGCGTCCAAGCAGTCGCGGAAGCGTCCAAGCAGGCGCGGAAGAGTCCAAGAAGTCGCGGAAGCGTCCAAGCAGACGCGGTAGCGTCCAAGCAGCCGCGGAAGAGTCCAAGCAGGCGCGGCAGAGTCCAAGCAGGCGCGGAAACGTCCAAGCAGGCGCGGTAGCGTCCAAGCAGGCGCGGAAGCGTGCAAGCAGTCGCGGAAGCGTCCAAGCAGGCGCGGAAGCATGCAAGAAGACGCCGAAGAGTCCAAGCAGTCGCGGAAGCGTCCAAGCAGGCGCGGAAGCGTCCAAGCAGGCGCGGAAGCGTCCAAGCAGGCGCGGAAGAGTCCAAGAAGTCGCGGAAGCGTCCAAGCAGGCGCGGTAGCGTCCAAGCAGTCGCGGAAGAGTCCAAGCAGTCGCGGAAGAGTCCAAGCAGTCGCGGAAGCGTCCAAACAGGCGCGGTAGCGTCCAAGCAGGCGCGGAAACGTCGAAGCAGTCGCGGAAGCATGCAAGAAGACGCAGAAGAGTCCAAGCAGGTGCGGAAGCGTCCAAGCAGGCGCGGAAGCGTCCAAGCAGGCGCGGTAGCGTCCAAGCAGTCGCGGAAGAGTCCAAGCAGTCGCGGAAGAGTCCAAGCAGTCGCGGTAGCGTCCAAGCAGGCGCGGTAGCGTCCAACCAGGCGCGGATGCGTCCAAGCAGTCGCGGAAGCGTCCAAGCAGGCGCGGTAGCGTCCAAGCAGGCGCGGAAACGTCCAAGCAGGCGCGGAAGCATGCAAGAAGGCGCAGAAGAGTCCAAGCAGGCGCGGAAGCGTCCAAGCAGTCGCGGAAGCGTCCAAGCAGGTGCGGTAGCGTCCAAGCAGGCGCGGAAGCGTCCAAGCAGGCGCGGAAGAGTCCAAGCAGGCGCGGCAGCGTCCAAGCAGGCGCGGAAACGTCCAAGCAGGCGCGGAAACGTCCAAGCAGGCGCGGTTGCGTCCAAGCAGGCGCGGAAGCATGCAAGAAGACGCAGAAGAGTCCAAGCAGGCGCGGAAGCGTCCAAGCAGGCGCGGTTGCGTCCAAGCAGGCGCGGAAGCATGCAAGAAGACGCAGAAGAGTCCAAGCAGGCGCGGAAGCGTCCAAGCAGGCGCGGACACGTCCAAGTAGGCGCGGAAGCATGCAAGAAGGCGCAGAAGAGTCCAAGCAGGCGCGGAAGCGTCCAAGCAGGCGCGGAAGCGTCCAAGCAGGCGCGGATGCATCCATATAGGCGCGAAAGTGTCCAAGCAGGCGCGGAAGCTTCCAAGCAGGCGCGGAAGCGTCCAAGCAGGCGCGGAAACGTCCAAGTAGGCGCGGAAGCATGCCCGAAGGAGCAGAAGAGTCCAAGCAGGCGCGGAAGCGTCCAAGCAGGCGCGGAAGCATGCAAGAAGGCGCAGAAGAGTCCAAGCAGGCGCGGAAGCGTCCAAGCAGTCGCGGAAGCGTCCAAGCAGGCGCGGAAGCGTCCAAGCAGTCGCGGAAGCGTCCAAGCAGGCGCGGAAGTGTCCAAGCAGGCGCGGCAGCGTCCAAGCAGGCGCGGAAACGTCCAAGCAGGCGCGGAAACGTCCAAGCAGGCGCGGAAGCATGCAAGAAGACGCAGAAGAGTCCAAGCAGGCGCGGAAGCGTCCAAGCAGTCGCGGAAGCGTCCAAGCAGGCGCGGTAGCGTCCAAGCAGTCGCGGAAGCGTCCAAGCAGGCGCGGTAGCGTCCAAGCAGGCGCGGAAGCGTGCAAGCAGTCGCGGAAGCGTCCAAGCAGGCGCGGAAGCATGCAAGAAGACGCCGAAGAGTCCAAGCAGTCGCGGAAGCGTCCAAGCAGGCGCGGAAGCGTCCAAGCAGGCGCGGAAGCGTCCAAGCAGGCGCGGTAGAGTCCAAGAAGTAGCGGAAGCGTCCAAGCATGCGCGGTAGCGTCCAAGCAGTCGCGGAAGAGTCCAAGCAGTCGCGGAAGCGTCCAAGCTGGCGCGGTAGCGTCCAAGCAGGCGCGGAAACGTCCAAGCAGTCGCGGAAGCATGCAAGAATACGCAGAAGAGTCCAAGCAGGCGCGGAAGCGTCCAAGCAGGCGCGGAAACGTCCAAGTAGGCGCAGAAGCATGCAAGAAGGCGCGGTAGCGTCCAAGCAGTCGCGGAAGCGTCCAAGCAGGCGCGGAAGCATCCAAGCAGGCGCGGAAGCGTCCAAGCAGGCGCGGAAGAGTCCAAGGAGTAGCGGAAGCGTCCAAGCAGGCGCGGTAGCGTCCAAGCAGTCGCGGAAGAGTCCAAGCAGTCGCGGAAGCGTCCAAGCAGGCGCGGAAGCATGCAAGAAGACGCAGAAGAGTCCAAGCAGGTGCGGAAGCGTCCAAGCAGGCGCGGAAGCGTCCAAGCAGGCGCGGAAGCGTCCAAGCAGGCGCGGTAGCGTCCAACCAGGCGCGGATGCGTCCAAGCAGTCGCAGAAGCGTCGAAGCAGGCGCGGTAGCGCCAACCAGGCGCGGAAGCGTCCAAGCAGTCGCGGAAGCATCCAAGCAGTCGCGGTAGAGTCCAAGCAGTCGCGGAAGCGTCCAAGCAGGCGCGGAAGCGTCCAAGCAGGAGCGGAAACGTCCAAGCAGGCGCGGAAGCATGCAAAAAGGCGTAGAAGAGTCCAAGCAGGCGCGGTAGCGTCCAAGCAGGCGCGGAAGCGTCCAAGCAGTCGCGGAAGCGTCCAAGCAGGCGCGGTAGCGTCCAAGCAGTCGCGGAAGCGTCCAAGCAGGCGCGGTAGTGTTCAAGCAGTCGCGGAAGCGTCCAAGCAGGCGGGGAAGCATGCAAGCAGGCGCGGAAGCATCCAAGCAGCCGCGGAAACGTCCAAGCAGGCGGGGAAGCATGCAAGCACACGCGGAAACGTCCAAGCAGGCGCGGAAGCGTCCAAGCAGGCGCGGAAGCGTCCAAGCAGGCGCGGATGCATCCATATAGGCGCGAAAGTGTCCAAGCAGGCGCGGAAGCTTCCAAGCAGGCGCGGAAGCGTCCAAGCAGGCGCGGAAACGTCCAAGTAGGCGCGGAAGCATGCCCGAAGGAGCAGAAGAGTCCAAGCAGGCGCGGAAGCGTCCAAGCAGGCGCGGAAGCATGCAAGAAGGCGCAGAAGAGTCCAAGCAGGCGCGGAAGCGTCCAAGCAGTCGCTGAAGCGTCCAAGCAGGCGCGGTAGCGTCCAAGCAGTCGCGGAAGCGTCCAAGCAGGCGCGGTAGAGTCCAAGAAGTAGCGGAAGCGTCCAAGCAGGCGCGGTAGCGTCCAAGCAGTCGCGGAAGAGTCCAAGCAGTCGCGGAAGCGTCCAAGCTGGCGCGGTAGCGTCCAAGCAGGCGCGGAAACGTCCAAGCAGTCGCGGAAGCATGCAAGAATACGCAGAAGAGTCCAAGCAGGCGCGGAAGCGTCCAAGCAGGCGCGGAAACGTCCAAGTAGGCGCAGAAGCATGCAAGAAGGCGCGGTAGCGTCCAAGCAGTCGCGGAAGCGTCCAAGCAGGCGCGGAAGCATCCAAGCAGGCGCGGAAGCGTCCAAGCAGGCGCGGAAGAGTCCAAGAAGTAGCGGAAGCGTCCAAGCAGGCGCGGTAGCGTCCAAGCAGTCGCGGAAGAGTCCAAGCAGTCGCGGAAGCGTCCAAGCAGGCGCGGAAGCATGCAAGAAGACGCAGAAGAGTCCAAGCAGGTGCGGAAGCGTCCAAGCAGGCGCGGAAGCATCCAAGCAGCCGCGGAAACGTCCAAGCAGGCGGGGAAGCATGCAAGCACACGCGGAAACGTCCAAGCAGGCGCGGAAGCGTCCAAGCAGGCGCGGAAGCGTCCAAGCAGGCGCGGATGCATCCATATAGGCGCGAAAGTGTCCAAGCAGGCGCGGAAGCTTCCAAGCAGGCGCGGAAGCGTCCAAGCAGGCGCGGAAACGTCCAAGTAGGCGCGGAAGCATGCCCGAAGGAGCAGAAGAGTCCAAGCAGGCGCGGAAGCGTCCAAGCAGGCGCGGAAGCATGCAAGAAGGCGCAGAAGAGTCCAAGCAGGCGCGGAAGCGTCCAAGCAGTCGCTGAAGCGTCCAAGCAGGCGCGGTAGCGTCCAAGCAGTCGCGGAAGCGTCCAAGCAGGCGCGGTAGTGTCCAAGCAGTCGCGGAAGCGTCCAAGCAGGCGGGGAAGCATGCAAGCAGGCGCGGAAGCATCCAAGCAGGCGCGGAAACGTCCAAGCAGGCGGGGAAGCATGCAAGCACACGCGGAAACGTCCAAGCAGGCGCGGACACGTCCAAGTAGGCGCGGAAGCATGCAAGAAGGTGCGGAAGCATCCAAGCAGGCGCGGTAGTGTCCAAGCAGGCGCAGAAGAGTCCAAGCAGGCGCGGAAGCATGCAAGAAGGCGCAGAAGAGTCCAAGCAGGCGCGGAAGCGTCTAAGCAGGCGCAGAAGCGTCCAAGGAGTTGCGGAAGCGTCCAAGCAGGCGCGGTTGCGTCCAAGCAGGCGCGGAAGCATGCAAGAAGACGCAGAAGAGTCCAAGCAGGCGCGGAAGCGTCCAAGCAGGCGCGGACACGTCCAAGTAGGCGCGGAAGCATGCAAGAAGGCGCAGAAGAGTCCAAGCAGGCGCGGAAGCGTCTAAGCAGGCGCAGAAGCGTCCAAGGAGTTGCGGAAGCGTCCAAGCAGGCGCGGTTGCGTCCAAGCAGGCGCGGAAGCATGCAAGAAGACGCAGAAGAGTCCAAGCAGGCGCGGAAGCGTCCAAGCAGGCGCGGACACGTCCAAGTAGGCGCGGAAGCATGCAAGAAGGCGCAGAAGAGTCCAAGCAGGCGCGGAAGCGTCTAAGCAGGCGCAGAAGCGTCCAAGCAGTTGCGGAAGCGTCCAAGCAGTCGCGGCAGCGTCCAAGCAGGCGCGGTAGCGTCCAAGCAGGCGCGGAAACGTCCAAGCAGGCGCGGAAGCATGAAAGAAGACGCAGAAGAGTCCAAGCAGGCGCGGAAGCGTCCAAGCAGTCGCGGAAGCGTCCAAGCAGGCGCGGAAGAGTCCAAGCAGGCGCGGCAGCGTCCAAGCAGGCGCGGAAACGTCCAAGCAGGCGCGGAAGCATGCAAGAAGACGCAGAAGAGTCCAAGCAGGCGCGGAAGCGTCCAAGCAGGCGCGGAAACGTCCAAGTAGGCGCAGAAGCATGCAAGAAGGCGCGGTAGCGTCCAAGCAGTCGCGGAAGCGTCCAAGCAGGCGCGGAAGCATCCAAGCAGGCGCGGAAGCGTCCAAGCAGGCGCGGAAGAGTCCAAGAAGTAGCGGAAGCGTCCAAGCAGGCGCGGTAGCGTCCAAGCAGTCGCGGAAGAGTCCAAGCAGTCGCGGAAGCGTCCAAGCAGGCGCGGAAGCATGCAAGAAGACGCAGAAGAGTCCAAGCAGGTGCGGAAGCGTCCAAGCAGGCGCGGAAGCGTCCAAGCAGGCGCGGAAGCGTCCAAGCAGGCGCGGTAGCGTCCAACCAGGCGCGGATGCGTCCAAGCAGTCGCAGAAGCGTCCAAGCAGGCGCGGTAGCGTCCAACCAGGCGCGGAAGCGTCCAAGCAGTCGCGGAAGCATCCAAGCAGTCGCGGTAGAGTCCAAGCAGTCGCGGAAGCGTCCAAGCAGGAGCGGAAACGTCCAAGCAGGCGCGGAAGCATGCAAAAAGGCGTAGAAGAGTCCAAGCAGGCGCGGTAGCGTCCAAGCAGGCGCGGAAGCGTCCAAGCAGTCGCGGAAGCGTCCAAGCAGGCGCGGTAGCGTCCAAGCAGTCGCGGAAGCGTCCAAGCAGGCGCGGTAGTGTCCAAGCAGTCGCGGAAGCGTCCAAGCAGGCGGGGAAGCATGCAAGCAGGCGCGGAAGCATCCAAGCAGCCGCGGAAACGTCCAAGCAGGCGGGGAAGCATGCAAGCACACGCGGAAACGTCCAAGCAGGCGCGGAAGCGTCCAAGCAGGCGCGGAAGCGTCCAAGCAGGCGCGGAAGCGTCCAAGCAGGCGCGGAAGAGTCCAAGAAGTAGCGGAAGCGTCCAAGCAGGCGCGGTAGCGTCCAAGCAATCGCGGAAGAGTCCAAGCAGTCGCGGAAGCGTCGAAGCAGGCGCGGAAGCATGCAAGAAGACGCAGAAGAGTCCAAGCAGGTGCGGAAGCGTCCAAGCAGGCGCGGAAGCGTCCAAGCAGGCGCGGTAGCGTCCAACCAGGCGCGGATGCGTCCAAGCAGTCGCAGAAGCGTCCAAGCAGTCGCGGAAGAGTCCAAGCAGTCGCGGAAGCGTCGAAGCAGGCGCGGAAGCATGCAAGAAGACGCAGAAGAGTCCAAGCAGGTGCGGAAGCGTCCAAGCAGGCGCGGAAGCGTCCAAGCAGGCGCGGTAGCGTCCAACCAGGCGCGGATGCGTCCAAGCAGTTGCAGAAGCGTCCAAGCAGGCGCGGTAGCGTCCAACCAGTCGCGGAAGCGTCGAAGCAGGCGCGGAAGCATGCAAGAAGACGCAGAAGAGTCCAAGCAGTCGCGGAAGCGTCCAAGCAGGCGCGGAAGCGTCCAAGCAGGAGCGGAAACGTCCAAGCAGGCGCGGAAGCATGCAAAAAGGCGTAGAAGAGTCCAAGCAGGCGCGGTAGCGTCCAAGCAGGCGCGGTAGCGTCCAAGCAGGCGCGGTAGCGTCCAAGCAGTCGCGGAAGCGTCCAAGCAGGCGCGGTAGCGTCCAAGCAGTCGCGGAAGCGTCCAAGCAGGCGCGGTAGCGTCCAAGCAGGCGCGGAAGCGTGCAAGCAGTCGCGGAAGCGTCCAAGCAGGCGCGGAAGCATGCAAGAAGACGCCGAAGAGTCCAAGCAGTCGCGGAAGCGTCCAAGCAGGCGCGGAAGCGTCTTAGCAGGCGCGGAAGCGTCCAAGCAGGCGCGGAAGAGTCCAAGAAGTCGCGGAAGCGTCCAAGCAGGCGCGGTAGCGTCCGAGCAGTCGCGGAAGAGTCCAAGCAGTCGCGGAAGCGTCCAAGCAGGCGCGGTAGCGTCCAAGCAGGCGCGGAAACGTCCAAGCAGGCGCGGAAGCATGAAAGAAGACGCAGAAGAGTCCAAGCAGGCGCGGAAGCGTCCAAGCAGTCGCGGAAGCGTCCAAGCAGGCGCGGAAGAGTCCAAGCAGGCGCGGCAGCGTCCAAGCAGGCGCGGAAACGTCCAAGCAGGCCCGGAAGCATGCAAGAAGACGCAGAAGAGTCCAAGCAGGCGCGGAAGCGTCCAAGCAGTCGCGGAAGCGTCCAAGCAGGCGCGGTAGCGTCCAAGCAGTCGCGGAAGCGTCCAAGCAGGCGCAGAAGCGTCCAAGCAGTTGCGGAAGCGTCCAAGCAGTCGCGGCAGCGTCCAAGCAGGCGCGGTAGCGTCCAAGCAGGCGCGGAAACGTCCAAGCAGGCGCGGAAGCATGAAAGAAGACGCAGAAGAGTCCAAGCAGGCGCGGAAGCGTCCAAGCAGTCGCGGAAGCGTCCAAGCAGGCGCGGAAGAGTCCAAGCAGGCGCGGCAGCGTCCAAGCAGGCGCGGAAACGTCCAAGCAGGCCCGGAAGCATGCAAGAAGACGCAGAAGAGTCCAAGCAGGCGCGGAAGCGTCCAAGCAGTCGCGGAAGCGTCCAAGCAGGCGCGGTAGCGTCCAAGCAGTCGCGGAAGCGTCCAAGCAGGCGCGGTAGCGTCCAAGCAGTCGCGGAAGCGTGCAAGCAGTCGCGGAAGCGTCCAAGCAGGCGCGGAAGCATGCAAGAAGACGCCGAAGAGTCCAAGCAGTCGCGGAAGCGTCCAAGCAGGCGCGGAAGCGTCCAAGCAGGCGCGGAAGCGTCCAAGCAGGCGCGGTAGAGTCCAAGAAGTAGCGGAAGCGTCCAAGCAGGCGCGGTAGCGTCCAAGCAGTCGCGGAAGAGTCCAAGCAGTCGCGGAAGCGTCCAAGCTGGCGCGGTAGCGTCCAAGCAGGCGCGGAAACGTCCAAGCAGTCGCGGAAGCATGCAAGAATACGCAGAAGAGTCCAAGCAGGCGCGGAAGCGTCCAAGCAGGCGCGGAAACGTCCAAGTAGGCGCAGAAGCATGCAAGAAGGCGCGGTAGCGTCCAAGCAGTCGCGGAAGCGTCCAAGCAGGCGCGGAAGCATCCAAGCAGGCGCGGAAGCGTCCAAGCAGGCGCGGAAGAGTCCAAGAAGTAGCGGAAGCGTCCAAGCAGGCGCGGTAGCGTCCAAGCAGTCGCGGAAGAGTCCAAGCAGTCGCGGAAGCGTCCAAGCAGGCGCGGAAGCATGCAAGAAGACGCAGAAGAGTCCAAGCAGGTGCGGAAGCGTCCAAGCAGGCGCGGAAGCGTCCAAGCAGGCGCGGAAGCGTCCAAGCAGGCGCGGTAGCGTCCAACCAGGCGCGGATGCGTCCAAGCAGTCGCAGAAGCGTCCAAGCAGGCGCGGTAGCGTCCAACCAGGCGCGGAAGCGTCCAAGCAGTCGCGGAAGCATCCAAGCAGTCGCGGTAGAGTCCAAGCAGTCGCGGAAGCGTCCAAGCAGGCGCGGAAGCGTCCAAGCAGGAGCGGAAACGTCCAAGCAGGCGCGGAAGCATGCAAAAAGGCGTAGAAGAGTCCAAGCAGGCGCGGTAGCGTCCAAGCAGGCGCGGAAGCGTCCAAGCAGTCGCGGAAGCGTCCAAGCAGGCGCGGTAGCGTCCAAGCAGTCGCGGAAGCGTCCAAGCAGGCGCGGTAGTGTCCAAGCAGTCGCGGAAGCGTCCAAGCAGGCGGGGAAGCATGCAAGCAGGCGCGGAAGCATCCAAGCAGCCGCGGAAACGTCCAAGCAGGCGGGGAAGCATGCAAGCACACGCGGAAACGTCCAAGCAGGCGCGGAAGCGTCCAAGCAGGCGCGGAAGCGTCCAAGCAGGCGCGGAAGCGTCCAAGCAGGCGCGGAAGAGTCCAAGAAGTAGCGGAAGCGTCCAAGCAGGCGCGGTAGCGTCCAAGCAGTCGCGGAAGAGTCCAAGCAGTCGCGGAAGCGTCCAACCAGGCGCGGAAGCGTCCAAGCAGTCGCGGAAGCATCCAAGCAGTCGCGGTAGAGTCCAAGCAGTCGCGGAAGCGTCCAAGCAGGCGCGGAAGCGTCCAAGCAGGAGCGGAAACGTCCAAGCAGGCGCGGAAGCATGCAAAAAGGCGTAGAAGAGTCCAAGCAGGCGCGGTAGCGTCCAAGCAGGCGCGGAAGCGTCCAAGCAGTCGCGGAAGCGTCCAAGCAGGCGCGGTAGCGTCCAAGCAGTCGCGGAAGCGTCCAAGCAGGCGCGGTAGTGTCCAAGCAGTCGCGGAAGCGTCCAAGCAGGCGGGGTAGCATGCAAGCAGGCGCGGAAGCATCCAAGCAGCCGCGGAAACGTCCAAGCAGGCGGGGAAGCATGCAAGCACACGCGGAAACGTCCAAGCAGGCGCGGAAGCGTCCAAGCAGGCGCGGAAGCGTCCAAGCAGGCGCGGATGCATCCATATAGGCGCGAAAGTGTCCAAGCAGGCGCGGAAGCTTCCAAGCAGGCGCGGAAGCGTCCAAGCAGGCGCGGAAACGTCCAAGTAGGCGCGGAAGCATGCCCGAAGGAGCAGAAGAGTCCAAGCAGGCGCGGAAGTGTCCAAGCAGGCGCGGAAGCATGCAAGAAGGCGCAGAAGAGTCCAAGCAGGCGCGGAAGCGTCCAAGCAGGCGCGGACACGTCCAAGTAGGCGCGGAAGCATGCAAGAAGGTGCGGAAGCATCCAAGCAGGCGCGGTAGTGTCCAAGCAGGCGCAGAAGAGTCCAAGCAGGCGCGGAAGCATGCAAGAAGGCGCAGTAGAGTCCAAGCAGGCGCGGAAGCGTCTAAGCAGGCGCAGAAGCGTCCAAGGAGTTGCGGAAGCGTCCAAGCAGGCGCGGTTGCGTCCAAGCAGGCGTGGAAGCATGCAAGAAGACGCAGAAGAGTCCAAACAGGCGCGGAAGCGTCCAAGCAGGCGCGGACACGTCCAAGTAGGCGCGGAAGCATGCAAGAAGGCGCAGAAGAGTCCAAGCAGGCGCGGAAACGTCCAAGCAGGCGCGGTAGCGTCCAAGCAGTCGCGGAAGCGTCCAAGCAGGCGCGGTAGCGTCCAAGCAGGCGCGGAAGCGTGCAAGCAGTCGCGGAAGCGTCCAAGCAGGCGCGGAAGCATGCAAGAAGACGCCGAAGAGTCCAAGCAGTCGCGGAAGCGTCCAAGCAGGCGCGGAAGCGTCCAAGCAGGCGCGGAAGCGTCCAAGCAGGCGCGGTAGAGTCCAAGAAGTAGCGGAAGCGTCCAAGCAGGCGCGGTAGCGTCCAAGCAGTCGCGGAAGAGTCCAAGCAGTCGCGGAAACGTCCAAGCAGGCGGGGAAGCATGCAAGCACACGCGGAAACGTCCAAGCAGGCGCGGAAGCGTCCAAGCAGGCGCGGAAGCGTCCAAGCAGGCGCGGAAGCGTCCAAGCAGGCGCGGAAGAGTCCAAGAAGTAGCGGAAGCGTCCAAGCAGGCGCGGTAGCGTCCAAGCAGTCGCGGAAGAGTCCAAGCAGTCGCGGAAGCGTCCAACCAGGCGCGGAAGCGTCCAAGCAGTCGCGGAAGCATCCAAGCAGTCGCGGTAGAGTCCAAGCAGTCGCGGAAGCGTCCAAGCAGGCGCGGAAGCGTCCAAGCAGGAGCGGAAACGTCCAAGCAGGCGCGGAAGCATGCAAAAAGGCGTAGAAGAGTCCAAGCAGGCGCGGTAGCGTCCAAGCAGGCGCGGAAGCGTCCAAGCAGTCGCGGAAGCGTCCAAGCAGGCGCGGTAGCGTCCAAGCAGTCGCGGAAGCGTCCAAGCAGGCGCGGTAGTGTCCAAGCAGTCGCGGAAGCGTCCAAGCAGGCGGGGTAGCATGCAAGCAGGCGCGGAAGCATCCAAGCAGCCGCGGAAACGTCCAAGCAGGCGGGGAAGCATGCAAGCACACGCGGAAACGTCCAAGCAGGCGCGGAAGCGTCCAAGCAGGCGCGGAAGCGTCCAAGCAGGCGCGGATGCATCCATATAGGCGCGAAAGTGTCCAAGCAGGCGCGGAAGCTTCCAAGCAGGCGCGGAAGCGTCCAAGCAGGCGCGGAAACGTCCAAGTAGGCGCGGAAGCATGCCCGAAGGAGCAGAAGAGTCCAAGCAGGCGCGGAAGTGTCCAAGCAGGCGCGGAAGCATGCAAGAAGGCGCAGAAGAGTCCAAGCAGGCGCGGAAGCGTCCAAGCAGGTGCGGACACGTCCAAGTAGGCGCGGAAGCATGCAAGAAGGTGCGGAAGCATCCAAGCAGGCGCGGTAGTGTCCAAGCAGGCGCAGAAGAGTCCAAGCAGGCGCGGAAGCATGCAAGAAGGCGCAGAAGAGTCCAAGCAGGCGCGGAAGCGTCTAAGCAGGCGCAGAAGCGTCCAAGGAGTTGCGGAAGCGTCCAAGCAGGCGCGGTTGCGTCCAAGCAGGCGTGGAAGCATGCAAGAAGACGCAGAAGAGTCCAAACAGGCGCGGAAGCGTCCAAGCAGGCGCGGACACGTCCAAGTAGGCGCGGAAGCATGCAAGAAGGCGCAGAAGAGTCCAAGCAGGCGCGGAAACGTCTATGCAGGCGCAGAAGCGTCCAAGCAGTTGCGGAAGCGTCCAAGCAGTCGCGGCAGCGTCCAAGCAGGCGCGGTAGCGTCCAAGCAGGCGCGGAAACGTCCAAGCAGGCGCGGAAGCATGAAAGAAGACGCAGAAGAGTCCAAGCAGGCGCGGAAGCGTCCAAGCAGTCGCGGAAGCGTCCAAGCAGGCGCGGAAGAGTCCAAGCAGGCGCGGCAGCGTCCAAGCAGGCGCGGAAACGTCCAAGCAGGCCCGGAAGCGTCCAAGCAGGCGCGGTAGCGTCCAAGCAGTCGCGGAAGCGTCCAAGCAGGCGCGGTAGCGTCCAAGCAGGCGCGGAAGCGTGCAAGCAGTCGCGGAAGCGTCCAAGCAGGCGCGGAAGCATGCAAGAAGACGCCGAAGAGTCCAAGCAGTCGCGGAAGCGTCCAAGCAGGCGCGGAAGCGTCCAAGCAGGCGCGGAAGCGTCCAAGCAGGCGCGGTAGAGTCCAAGAAGTAGCGGAAGCGTCCAAGCAGGCGCGGTAGCGTCCAAGCAGTCGCGGAAGAGTCCAAGCAGTCGCGGAAGCGTCCAAGCTGGCGCGGTAGCGTCCAAGCAGGCGCGGAAACGTCCAAGCAGTCGCGGAAGCATGCAAGAATACGCAGAAGAGTCCAAGCAGGCGCGGAAGCGTCCAAGCAGGCGCGGAAACGTCCAAGTAGGCGCAGAAGCATGCAAGAAGGCGCGGTAGCGTCCAAGCAGTCGCGGAAGCGTCCAAGCAGGCGCGGAAGCATCCAAGCAGGCGCGGAAGCGTCCAAGCAGGCGCGGAAGAGTCCAAGAAGTAGCGGAAGCGTCCAAGCAGGCGCGGTAGCGTCCAAGCAGTCGCGGAAGAGTCCAAGCAGTCGCGGAAGCGTCCAAGCAGGCGCGGAAGCATGCAAGAAGACGCAGAAGAGTCCAAGCAGGTGCGGAAGCGTCCAAGCAGGCGCGGAAGCGTCCAAGCAGGCGCGGAAGCGTCCAAGCAGGCGCGGTAGCGTCCAACCAGGCGCGGATGCGTCCAAGCAGTCGCAGAAGCGTCCAAGCAGGCGCGGTAGCGTCCAACCAGGCGCGGAAGCGTCCAAGCAGTCGCGGAAGCATCCAAGCAGTCGCGGTAGAGTCCAAGCAGTCGCGGAAGCGTCCAAGCAGGCGCGGAAGCGTCCAAGCAGGAGCGGAAACGTCCAAGCAGGCGCGGAAGCATGCAAAAAGGCGTAGAAGAGTCCAAGCAGGCGCGGTAGCGTCCAAGCAGGCGCGGAAGCGTCCAAGCAGTCGCGGAAGCGTCCAAGCAGGCGCGGTAGCGTCCAAGCAGTCGCGGAAGCGTCCAAGCAGGCGCGGTAGTGTCCAAGCAGTCGCGGAAGCGTCCAAGCAGGCGGGGAAGCATGCAAGCAGGCGCGGAAGCATCCAAGCAGCCGCGGAAACGTCCAAGCAGGCGGGGAAGCATGCAAGCACACGCGGAAACGTCCAAGCAGGCGCGGAAGCGTCCAAGCAGGCGCGGAAGCGTCCAAGCAGGCGCGGAAGCGTCCAAGCAGGCGCGGAAGAGTCCAAGAAGTAGCGGAAGCGTCCAAGCAGGCGCGGTAGCGTCCAAGCAGTCGCGGAAGAGTCCAAGCAGTCGCGGAAGCGTCGAAGCAGGCGCGGAAGCATGCAAGAAGACGCAGAAGAGTCCAAGCAGGTGCGGAAGCGTCCAAGCAGGCGCGGAAGCGTCCAAGCAGGCGCGGTAGCGTCCAACCAGGCGCGGATGCGTCCAAGCAGTCGCAGAAGCGTCCAAGCAGGCGCGGAAGTGTCCAAGCAGGCGCGGAAGCATGCAAGAAGGCGCAGAAGAGTCCAAGCAGGCGCGGAAGCGTCCAAGCAGTCGCGGAAGCGTCCAAGCAGGCGCGGTAGCGTCCAAGCAGTCGCGGAAGCGTCCAAGCAGGCGCGGTAGTGTCCAAGCAGTCGCGGAAGCGTCCAAGCAGGCGGGGAAGCATGCAAGCAGGCGCGGAAGCATCCAAGCAGGCGCGGAAACGTCCAAGCAGGCGCGGTAGCGTCCAAGCAGTCGCGGAAGAGTCCAAGCAGTCGCGGAAGCGTCCAACCAGGCGCGGAAGCGTCCAACCAGGCGCGGATGCGTCCAAGCAGTCGCAGAAGCGTCCAAGCAGGCGCGGAAGTGTCCAAGCAGGCGCGGAAGCATGCAAGAAGGCGCAGAAGAGTCCAAGCAGGCGCGGAAGCGTCCAAGCAGGCGCGGTAGCGTCCAACCAGGCGCGGAAGCGTCCAAGCAGTCGCGGAAGCATCCAAGCAGTCGCGGTAGAGTCCAAGCAGTCGCGGAAGCGTCCAAGCAGGCGCGGAAGCGTCCAAGCAGGAGCGGAAACGTCCAAGCAGGCGCGGAAGCATGCAAAAAGGCGTAGAAGAGTCCAAGCAGGCGCGGTAGCGTCCAAGCAGGCGCGGAAGCGTCCAAGCAGTCGCGGAAGCGTCCAAGTAGGCGCGGTAGCGTCCAAGCAGTCGCGGAAGCGTCCAAGCAGGCGCGGTAGTGTCCAAGCAGTCGCGGAAGCGTCCAAGCAGGCGGGGAAGCATGCAAGCAGGCGCGGAAGCATCCAAGCAGCCGCGGAAACGTCCAAGCAGGCGGGGAAGCATGCAAGCACACGCGGAAACGTCCAAGCAGGCGCGGAAGCGTTCAAGCAGGCGCGGAAGCGTCCAAGCAGGCGCGGAAGAGTCCAAGAAGTAGCGGAAGCGTCCAAGCAGGCGCGGTAGCGTCCAAGCAGTCGCGGAAGAGTCCAAGCAGTCGCGGAAGCGTCCAACCAGGCGCGGAAGAGTCCAAGCAGTCGCGGAAGCGTCCAAGCAGTCGCGGAAGCGTCCAACCAGGCGCGGAAGCGTCCAAGCAGTCGCGGAAGCATCCAAGCAGTCGCGGTAGAGTCCAAGCAGTCGCGGAAGCGTCCAAGCAGTCGCGGAAGCGTCCAAGCAGGCGCGGTAGCGTCCAAGCAGTCGCGGAAGCGTCCAAGCAGGCGCGGTAGCGTCCAACCAGGCGCGGATGCGTCCAAGCAGTCGCAGAAGCGTCCAAGCAGGCGCGGAAGTGTCCAAGCAGGCGCGGAAGCATGCAAGAAGGCGCAGAAGAGTCCAAGCAGGCGCGGAAGCGTCCAAGCAGTCGCGGAAGCGTCCAAGCAGGCGCGGTAGCGTCCAAGCAGTCGCGGAAGCGTCCAAGCAGGCGCGGTAGTGTCCAAGCAGGCGCGGAAGCGTCCAAGCAGGCGCGGAAGCGTCCAAGCAGGCGCGGAAGCGTCCAAGCAGGCGCGGAAGAGTCCAAGAAGTAGCGGAAGCGTCCAAGCAGGCGCGGTAGCGTCCAAGCAGTCGCGGAAGAGTCCAAGCAGTCGCGGAAGCGTCGAAGCAGGCGCGGAAGCATGCAAGAAGACGCAGAAGAGTCCAAGCAGGTGCGGAAGCGTCCAAGCAGGCGCGGAAGCGTCCAAGCAGGCGCGGTAGCGTCCAACCAGGCGCGGATGCGTCCAAGCAGTCGCAGAAGCGTCCAAGCAGGCGCGGAAGTGTCCAAGCAGGCGCGGAAGCATGCAAGAAGGCGCAGAAGAGTCCAAGCAGGCGCGGAAGCGTCCAAGCAGTCGCGGAAGCGTCCAAGCAGGCGCGGTAGCGTCCAAGCAGTCGCGGAAGCGTCCAAGCAGGCGCGGTAGTGTCCAAGCAGTCGCGGAAGCGTCCAAGCAGGCGGGGAAGCATGCAAGCAGGCGCGGAAGCATCCAAGCAGGCGCGGAAACGTCCAAGCAGGCGCGGTAGCGTCCAAGCAGTCGCGGAAGAGTCCAAGCAGTCGCGGAAGCGTCCAACCAGGCGCGGAAGCGTCCAACCAGGCGCGGATGCGTCCAAGCAGTCGCAGAAGCGTCCAAGCAGGCGCGGAAGTGTCCAAGCAGGCGCGGAAGCATGCAAGAAGGCGCAGAAGAGTCCAAGCAGGCGCGGAAGCGTCCAAGCAGGCGCGGTAGCGTCCAACCAGGCGCGGAAGCGTCCAAGCAGTCGCGGAAGCATCCAAGCAGTCGCGGTAGAGTCCAAGCAGTCGCGGAAGCGTCCAAGCAGGCGCGGAAGCGTCCAAGCAGGAGCGGAAACGTCCAAGCAGGCGCGGAAGCATGCAAAAAGGCGTAGAAGAGTCCAAGCAGGCGCGGTAGCGTCCAAGCAGGCGCGGAAGCGTCCAAGCAGTCGCGGAAGCGTCCAAGTAGGCGCGGTAGCGTCCAAGCAGTCGCGGAAGCGTCCAAGCAGGCGCGGTAGTGTCCAAGCAGTCGCGGAAGCGTCCAAGCAGGCGGGGAAGCATGCAAGCAGGCGCGGAAGCATCCAAGCAGCCGCGGAAACGTCCAAGCAGGCGGGGAAGCATGCAAGCACACGCGGAAACGTCCAAGCAGGCGCGGAAGCGTTCAAGCAGGCGCGGAAGCGTCCAAGCAGGCGCGGAAGAGTCCAAGAAGTAGCGGAAGCGTCCAAGCAGGCGCGGTAGCGTCCAAGCAGTCGCGGAAGAGTCCAAGCAGTCGCGGAAGCGTCCAACCAGGCGCGGAAGCGTCCAAGCAGTCGCGGAAGCATCCAAGCAGTCGCGGTAGAGTCCAAGCAGTCGCGGAAGCGTCCAAGCAGGCGCGGAAGCGTCCAAGCAGGAGCGGAAACGTCCAAGCAGGCGCGGAAGCATGCAAAAAGGCGTAGAAGAGTCCAAGCAGGCGCGGTAGCGTCCAAGCAGGCGCGGAAGCGTCCAAGCAGTCGCGGAAGCGTCCAAGCAGGCGCGGTAGCGTCCAAGCAGTCGCGGAAGCGTCCAAGCAGGCGCGGTAGTGTCCAAGCAGTCGCGGAAGCGTCCAAGCAGGCGGGGTAGCATGCAAGCAGGCGCGGAAGCATCCAAGCAGCCGCGGAAACGTCCAAGCAGGCGGGGAAGCATGCAAGCACACGCGGAAACGTCCAAGCAGGCGCGGAAGCGTCCAAGCAGGCGCGGAAGCGTCCAAGCAGGCGCGGAAGCGTCCAAGCAGGCGCGGATGCATCCATATAGGCGCGAAAGTGTCCAAGCAGGCGCGGAAGCTTCCAAGCAGGCGCGGAAGCGTCCAAGCAGGCGCGGAAACGTCCAAGTAGGCGCGGAAGCATGCCCGAAGGAGCAGAAGAGTCCAAGCAGGCGCGGAAGTGTCCAAGCAGGCGCGGAAGCATGCAAGAAGGCGCAGAAGAGTCCAAGCAGGCGCGGAAGCGTCCAAGCAGTCGCGGAAGCGTCCAAGCAGGCGCGGTAGCGTCCAAGCAGTCGCGGAAGCGTCCAAGCAGGCGCGGTAGTGTCCAAGCAGTCGCGGAAGCGTCCAAGCAGGCGGGGAAGCATGCAAGCAGGCGCGGAAGCATCCAAGCAGGCGCGGAAACGTCCAAGCAGGCGGGGAAGCATTCTAGCACACGCGGAAACGTCCAAGCAGGCGCGGACACGTCCAAGTAGGCGCGGAAGCATGCAAGAAGGTGCGGAAGCATCCAAGCAGGCGCGGTAGTGTCCAAGCAGGCGCAGAAGAGTCCAAGCAGGCGCGGAAGCATGCAAGAAGGCGCAGAAGAGTCCAAGCAGGCGCGGAAGCGTCTAAGCAGGCGCAGAAGCGTCCAAGGAGTTGCGGAAGCGTCCAAGCAGGCGCGGTTGCGTCCAAGCAGGCGTGGAAGCATGCAAGAAGACGCAGAAGAGTCCAAACAGGCGCGGAAGCGTCCAAGCAGGCGCGGACACGTCCAAGTAGGCGCGGAAGCATGCAAGAAGGCGCAGAAGAGTCCAAGCAGGCGCGGAAACGTCTATGCAGGCGCAGAAGCGTCCAAGCAGTTGCGGAAGCGTCCAAGCAGTCGCGGCAGCGTCCAAGCAGGCGCGGTAGCGTCCAAGCAGGCGCGGAAACGTCCAAGCAGGCGCGGAAGCATGAAAGAAGACGCAGAAGAGTCCAAGCAGGCGCGGAAGCGTCCAAGCAGTCGCGGAAGCGTCCAAGCAGGCGCGGAAGAGTCCAAGCAGGCGCGGCAGCGTCCAAGCAGGCGCGGAAACGTCCAAGCAGGCCCGGAAGCATGCAAGAAGACGCAGAAGAGTCCAAGCAGGCGCGGAAGCGTCCAAGCAGTCGCGGAAGCGTCCAAGCAGGCGCGGTAGCGTCCAAGCAGTCGCGGAAGCGTCCAAGCAGGCGCGGTAGCGTCCAAGCAGGCGCGGAAGCGTGCAAGCAGTCGCGGAAGCGTCCAAGCAGGCGCGGAAGCATGCAAGAAGACGCCGAAGAGTCCAAGCAGTCGCGGAAGCGTCCAAGCAGGCGCGGAAGCGTCCAAGCAGGCGCGGAAGCGTCCAAGCAGGCGCGGTAGAGTCCAAGAAGTAGCGGAAGCGTCCAAGCAGGCGCGGTAGCGTCCAAGCAGTCGCGGAAGTGTCCAAGCAGTCGCGGAAGCGTCCAAGCTGGCGCGGTAGCGTCCAAGCAGGCGCGGAAACGTCCAAGCAGTCGCGGAAGCATGCAAGAATACGCAGAAGAGTCCAAGCAGGCGCGGAAGCGTCCAAGCAGGCGCGGAAACGTCCAAGTAGGCGCAGAAGCATGCAAGAAGGCGCGGTAGCGTCCAAGCAGTCGCGGAAGCGTCCAAGCAGGCGCGGAAGCATCCAAGCAGGCGCGGAAGCGTCCAAGCAGGCGCGGAAGAGTCCAAGCAGGAGCGGAAACGTCCAAGCAGGCGCGGAAGCATGCAAAAAGGCGTAGAAGAGTCCAAGCAGGCGCGGTAGCGTCCAAGCAGGCGCGGAAGCGTCCAAGCAGTCGCGGAAGCGTCCAAGCAGGCGCGGTAGCGTCCAAGCAGTCGCGGAAGCGTCCAAGCAGGCGCGGTAGTGTCCAAGCAGTCGCGGAAGCGTCCAAGCAGGCGGGGAAGCATGCAAGCAGGCGCGGAAGCATCCAAGCAGCCGCGGAAACGTCCAAGCAGGCGGGGAAGCATGCAAGCACACGCGGAAACGTCCAAGCAGGCGCGGAAGCGTCCAAGCAGGCGCGGAAGCGTCCAAGCAGGCGCGGAAGCGTCCAAGCAGGCGCGGAAGAGTCCAAGCAGGCGCGGAAGCATGCAAGAAGACGCAGAAGAGTCCAAGCAGTCGCGGAAGCGTCCAAGCAGGCGCGGTAGCGTCCAAGCAGGCGCGGAAGCGTCCAAGCAGGCGCGGAAGAGTCCAAGAAGTAGCGGAAGCGTCCAAGCAGTCGCGGAAGCGTCCAAGCAGGCGCGGTAGCGTCCAAGCAGGCGCGGAAGCGTGCAAGCAGGCGCGGTAGCGTCCAAGCAGTCGCGGAAGCGTCCAAGCAGGCGCGGTAGCGTCCAAGCAGGCGCGGAAGCGTGCAAGCAGTCGCGGAAGCGTCCAAGCAGGCGCGGAAGCTGCAAGAAGACGCCGAAGAGTCCAAGCAGTCGCGGAAGCGTTCAAGCAGGCGCGGAAGCGTCCAAGCAGGCGCGGAAACGTCCAAGCAGGCGCGGTAGCGTCCAAGCAGGCGCGGAAACGTCCAAGCAGGCGCGGAAGCATGCAAGAAGACGCAGAAGAGTCCAAGCAGGCGCGGAAGCGTCCAAGCAGTCGCGGAAGCGTCCAAGCAGGCGCGGTAGCGTCCAAGCAGGCGCGGAAGCGTGCAAGCAGTCGCGGAAGCGTCCAAGCAGGCGCGGAAGCTGCAAGAAGACGCCGAAGAGTCCAAGCAGTCGCGGAAGCGTCCAAGCAGGCGCGGAAGCGTCCAAGCAGGCGCGGAAACGTCCAAGCAGGCGCGGTAGCGTCCAAGCAGGCGCGGAAACGTCCAAGCAGGCGCGGAAGCATGCAAGAAGACGCAGAAGAGTCCAAGCAGTCGCGGAAGCGTCCAAGCAGGCGCGGTAGCGTCCAAGCAGGCGCGGAAGCGTGCAAGCAGTCGCGGAAGCGTCCAAGCAGGCGCGGAAGCATGCAAGAAGACGCAGAAGAGTCCAAGCAGGTGCGGAAGCGTCCAAGCAGGCGCGGAAGCGTCCAAGCAGGCGCGGAAGCGTCCAAGCAGGCGCGGTAGCGTCCAACCAGGCGCGGATGCGTCCAAGCAGTCGCAGAAGCGTCGAAGCAGGCGCGGTAGCGCCAACCAGGCGCGGAAGCGTCCAAGCAGTCGCGGAAGCATCCAAGCAGTCGCGGTAGAGTCCAAGCAGTCGCGGAAGCGTCCAAGCAGGCGCGGAAGCGTCCAAGCAGGAGCGGAAACGTCCAAGCAGGCGCGGAAGCATGCAAAAAGGCGTAGAAGAGTCCAAGCAGGCGCGGTAGCGTCCAAGCAGGCGCGGAAGCGTCCAAGCAGTCGCGGAAGCGTCCAAGCAGGCGCGGTAGCGTCCAAGCAGTCGCGGAAGCGTCCAAGCAGGCGCGGTAGTGTTCAAGCAGTCGCGGAAGCGTCCAAGCAGGCGGGGAAGCATGCAAGCAGGCGCGGAAGCATCCAAGCAGCCGCGGAAACGTCCAAGCAGGCGGGGAAGCATGCAAGCACACGCGGAAACGTCCAAGCAGGCGCGGAAGCGTCCAAGCAGGCGCGGAAGCTTCCAAGCAGGCGCGGAAGCGTCCAAGCAGGCGCGGAAACGTCCAAGTAGGCGCGGAAGCATGCCCGAAGGAGCAGAAGAGTCCAAGCAGGCGCGGAAGCGTCCAAGCAGGCGCGGAAGCATGCAAGAAGGCGCAGAAGAGTCCAAGCAGGCGCGGAAGCGTCCAAGCAGTCGCTGAAGCGTCCAAGCAGGCGCGGTAGCGTCCAAGCAGTCGCGGAAGCGTCCAAGCAGGCGCGGTAGTGTCCAAGCAGTCGCGGAAGCGTCCAAGCAGGCGGGGAAGCATGCAAGCAGGCGCGGAAGCATCCAA
The DNA here is from genome assembly GCA_963989415.1 of Cerceris ruficornis. Taxonomy (NCBI): domain Eukaryota; kingdom Metazoa; phylum Arthropoda; class Insecta; order Hymenoptera; family Crabronidae; genus Cerceris; species Cerceris ruficornis. The sequence continues at coordinate 6,746,322 of OZ022520.1, forward strand.
GCAGGCGCGGAAACGTCCAAGCAGGCGGGGAAGCATGCAAGCACACGCGGAAACGTCCAAGCAGGCGCGGACACGTCCAAGTAGGCGCGGAAGCATGCAAGAAGGTGCGGAAGCATCCAAGCAGGCGCGGTAGTGTCCAAGCAGGCGCAGAAGAGTCCAAGCAGGCGCGGAAGCATGCAAGAAGGCGCAGAAGAGTCCAAGCAGGCGCGGAAGCGTCTAAGCAGGCGCAGAAGCGTCCAAGGAGTTGCGGAAGCGTCCAAGCAGGCGCGGTTGCGTCCAAGCAGGCGCGGAAGCATGCAAGAAGACGCAGAAGAGTCCAAGCAGGCGCGGAAGCGTCCAAGCAGGCGCGGACACGTCCAAGTAGGCGCGGAAGCATGCAAGAAGGCGCAGAAGAGTCCAAGCAGGCGCGGAAGCGTCTAAGCAGGCGCAGAAGCGTCCAAGGAGTTGCGGAAGCGTCCAAGCAGGCGCGGTTGCGTCCAAGCAGGCGCGGAAGCATGCAAGAAGACGCAGAAGAGTCCAAGCTGGCGCGGAAGCGTCCAAGCAGGCGCGGACACGTCCAAGTAGGCGCGGAAGCATGCAAGAAGGCGCAGAAGAGTCCAAGCAGGCGCGGAAGCGTCTAAGCAGGCGCAGAAGCGTCCAAGCAGTTGCGGAAGCGTCCAAGCAGTCGCGGCAGCGTCCAAGCAGGCGCGGTAGCGTCCAAGCAGGCGCGGAAACGTCCAAGCAGGCGCGGAAGCATGAAAGAAGACGCAGAAGAGTCCAAGCAGGCGCGGAAGCGTCCAAGCAGTCGCGGAAGCGTCCAAGCAGGCGCGGAAGAGTCCAAGCAGGCGCGGCAGCGTCCAAGCAGGCGCGGAAACGTCCAAGCAGGCGCGGAAGCATGCAAGAAGACGCAGAAGAGTCCAAGCAGGCGCGGAAGCGTCCAAGCAGTCGCGGAAGCGTCCAAGCAGGCGCGGTAGCGTCCAAGCAGTCGCGGAAGCGTCCAAGCAGGCGCGGTAGCGTCCAAGCAGGCGCGGAAGCGTGCAAGCAGTCGCGGAAGCGTCCAAGCAGGCGCGGAAGCATGCAAGAAGACGCCGAAGAGTCCAAGCAGTCGCGGAAGCGTCCAAGCAGGCGCGGAAGCGTCCAAGCAGGCGCGGAAGCGTCCAAGCAGGCGCGGTAGAGTCCAAGAAGTAGCGGAAGCGTCCAAGCAGGCGCGGTAGCGTCCAAGCAGTCGCGGAAGAGTCCAAGCAGTCGCGGAAGCGTCCAAGCTGGCGCGGTAGCGTCCAAGCAGGCGCGGAAACGTCCAAGCAGTCGCGGAAGCATGCAAGAATACGCAGAAGAGTCCAAGCAGGCGCGGAAGCGTCCAAGCAGGCGCGGAAACGTCCAAGTAGGCGCAGAAGCATGCAAGAAGGCGCGGTAGCGTCCAAGCAGTCGCGGAAGCGTCCAAGCAGGCGCGGAAGCATCCAAGCAGGCGCGGAAGCGTCCAAGCAGGCGCGGAAGAGTCCAAGAAGTAGCGGAAGCGTCCAAGCAGGCGCGGTAGCGTCCAAGCAGTCGCGGAAGAGTCCAAGCAGTCGCGGAAGCGTCCAAGCAGGCGCGGAAGCATGCAAGAAGACGCAGAAGAGTCCAAGCAGGTGCGGAAGCGTCCAAGCAGGCGCGGAAGCGTCCAAGCAGGCGCGGAAGCGTCCAAGCAGGCGCGGTAGCGTCCAACCAGGCGCGGATGCGTCCAAGCAGTCGCAGAAGCGTCCAAGCAGGCGCGGTAGCGTCCAACCAGGCGCGGAAGCGTCCAAGCAGTCGCGGAAGCATCCAAGCAGTCGCGGTAGAGTCCAAGCAGTCGCGGAAGCGTCCAAGCAGGAGCGGAAACGTCCAAGCAGGCGCGGAAGCATGCAAAAAGGCGTAGAAGAGTCCAAGCAGGCGCGGTAGCGTCCAAGCAGGCGCGGAAGCGTCCAAGCAGTCGCGGAAGCGTCCAAGCAGGCGCGGTAGCGTCCAAGCAGTCGCGGAAGCGTCCAAGCAGGCGCGGTAGTGTCCAAGCAGTCGCGGAAGCGTCCAAGCAGGCGGGGAAGCATGCAAGCAGGCGCGGAAGCATCCAAGCAGCCGCGGAAACGTCCAAGCAGGCGGGGAAGCATGCAAGCACACGCGGAAACGTCCAAGCAGGCGCGGAAGCGTCCAAGCAGGCGCGGAAGCGTCCAAGCAGGCGCGGAAGCGTCCAAGCAGGCGCGGAAGAGTCCAAGAAGTAGCGGAAGCGTCCAAGCAGGCGCGGTAGCGTCCAAGCAATCGCGGAAGAGTCCAAGCAGTCGCGGAAGCGTCGAAGCAGGCGCGGAAGCATGCAAGAAGACGCAGAAGAGTCCAAGCAGGTGCGGAAGCGTCCAAGCAGGCGCGGAAGCGTCCAAGCAGGCGCGGTAGCGTCCAACCAGGCGCGGATGCGTCCAAGCAGTCGCAGAAGCGTCCAAGCAGTCGCGGAAGAGTCCAAGCAGTCGCGGAAGCGTCGAAGCAGGCGCGGAAGCATGCAAGAAGACGCAGAAGAGTCCAAGCAGGTGCGGAAGCGTCCAAGCAGGCGCGGAAGCGTCCAAGCAGGCGCGGTAGCGTCCAACCAGGCGCGGATGCGTCCAAGCAGTTGCAGAAGCGTCCAAGCAGGCGCGGTAGCGTCCAACCAGTCGCGGAAGCGTCGAAGCAGGCGCGGAAGCATGCAAGAAGACGCAGAAGAGTCCAAGCAGTCGCGGAAGCGTCCAAGCAGGCGCGGAAGCGTCCAAGCAGGAGCGGAAACGTCCAAGCAGGCGCGGAAGCATGCAAAAAGGCGTAGAAGAGTCCAAGCAGGCGCGGTAGCGTCCAAGCAGGCGCGGTAGCGTCCAAGCAGGCGCGGTAGCGTCCAAGCAGTCGCGGAAGCGTCCAAGCAGGCGCGGTAGCGTCCAAGCAGTCGCGGAAGCGTCCAAGCAGGCGCGGTAGCGTCCAAGCAGGCGCGGAAGCGTGCAAGCAGTCGCGGAAGCGTCCAAGCAGGCGCGGAAGCATGCAAGAAGACGCCGAAGAGTCCAAGCAGTCGCGGAAGCGTCCAAGCAGGCGCGGAAGCGTCTTAGCAGGCGCGGAAGCGTCCAAGCAGGCGCGGAAGAGTCCAAGAAGTCGCGGAAGCGTCCAAGCAGGCGCGGTAGCGTCCGAGCAGTCGCGGAAGAGTCCAAGCAGTCGCGGAAGCGTCCAAGCAGGCGCGGTAGCGTCCAAGCAGGCGCGGAAACGTCCAAGCAGGCGCGGAAGCATGAAAGAAGACGCAGAAGAGTCCAAGCAGGCGCGGAAGCGTCCAAGCAGTCGCGGAAGCGTCCAAGCAGGCGCGGAAGAGTCCAAGCAGGCGCGGCAGCGTCCAAGCAGGCGCGGAAACGTCCAAGCAGGCCCGGAAGCATGCAAGAAGACGCAGAAGAGTCCAAGCAGGCGCGGAAGCGTCCAAGCAGTCGCGGAAGCGTCCAAGCAGGCGCGGTAGAGTCCAAGAAGTAGCGGAAGCGTCCAAGCAGGCGCGGTAGCGTCCAAGCAGTCGCGGAAGCGTGCAAGCAGTCGCGGAAGCGTCCAAGCAGGCGCGGAAGCATGCAAGAAGACGCCGAAGAGTCCAAGCAGTCGCGGAAGCGTCCAAGCAGGCGCGGAAGCGTCCAAGCAGGCGCGGAAGCGTCCAAGCAGGCGCGGTAGCGTCCAAGCAGGCGCGGAAACGTCCAAGCAGGCGCGGAAGCATGAAAGAAGACGCAGAAGAGTCCAAGCAGGCGCGGAAGCGTCCAAGCAGTCGCGGAAGCGTCCAAGCAGGCGCGGAAGAGTCCAAGCAGGCGCGGCAGCGTCCAAGCAGGCGCGGAAACGTCCAAGCAGGCGCGGAAGCATGCAAGAAGACGCAGAAGAGTCCAAGCAGGCGCGGAAGCGTCCAAGCAGTCGCGGAAGCGTCCAAGCAGGCGCGGTAGCGTCCAAGCAGTCGCGGAAGCGTCCAAGCAGGCGCGGTAGCGTCCAAGCAGGCGCGGAAGCGTGCAAGCAGTCGCGGAAGCGTCCAAGCAGGCGCGGAAGCATGCAAGAAGACGCCGAAGAGTCCAAGCAGTCGCGGAAGCGTCCAAGCAGGCGCGGAAGCGTCCAAGCAGGCGCGGAAGCGTCCAAGCAGGCGCGGTAGAGTCCAAGAAGTAGCGGAAGCGTCCAAGCAGGCGCGGTAGCGTCCAAGCAGTCGCGGAAGAGTCCAAGCAGTCGCGGAAGCGTCCAAGCTGGCGCGGTAGCGTCCAAGCAGGCGCGGAAGCGTCCAAGCAGGCGCGGTAGCGTCCAAGCAGGCGCGGAAGCGTGCAAGCAGGCCCGGAAGCATGCAAGAAGACGCAGAAGAGTCCAAGCAGGCGCGGAAGCGTCCAAGCAGTCGCGGAAGCGTCCAAGCAGGCGCGGTAGCGTCCAAGCAGTCGCGGAAGCGTCCAAGCAGGCGCAGAAGCGTCCAAGCAGTTGCGGAAGCGTCCAAGCAGTCGCGGCAGCGTCCAAGCAGGCGCGGTAGCGTCCAAGCAGGCGCGGAAACGTCCAAGCAGGCGCGGAAGCATGAAAGAAGACGCAGAAGAGTCCAAGCAGGCGCGGAAGCGTCCAAGCAGTCGCGGAAGCGTCCAAGCAGGCGCGGAAGAGTCCAAGCAGGCGCGGCAGCGTCCAAGCAGGCGCGGAAACGTCCAAGCAGGCCCGGAAGCATGCAAGAAGACGCAGAAGAGTCCAAGCAGGCGCGGAAGCGTCCAAGCAGTCGCGGAAGCGTCCAAGCAGGCGCGGTAGAGTCCAAGAAGTAGCGGAAGCGTCCAAGCAGGCGCGGTAGCGTCCAAGCAGTCGCGGAAGCGTGCAAGCAGTCGCGGAAGCGTCCAAGCAGGCGCGGAAGCATGCAAGAAGACGCCGAAGAGTCCAAGCAGTCGCGGAAGCGTCCAAGCAGGCGCGGAAGCGTCCAAGCAGGCGCGGAAGCGTCCAAGCAGGCGCGGTAGAGTCCAAGAAGTAGCGGAAGCGTCCAAGCAGGCGCGGTAGCGTCCAAGCAGTCGCGGAAGAGTCCAAGCAGTCGCGGAAGCGTCCAAGCTGGCGCGGTAGCGTCCAAGCAGGCGCGGAAACGTCCAAGCAGTCGCGGAAGCATGCAAGAATACGCAGAAGAGTCCAAGCAGGCGCGGAAGCGTCCAAGCAGGCGCGGAAACGTCCAAGTAGGCGCAGAAGCATGCAAGAAGGCGCGGTAGCGTCCAAGCAGTCGCGGAAGCGTCCAAGCAGGCGCGGAAGCATCCAAGCAGGCGCGGAAGCGTCCAAGCAGGCGCGGAAGAGTCCAAGAAGTAGCGGAAGCGTCCAAGCAGGCGCGGTAGCGTCCAAGCAGTCGCGGAAGAGTCCAAGCAGTCGCGGAAGCGTCCAAGCAGGCGCGGAAGCATGCAAGAAGACGCAGAAGAGTCCAAGCAGGCGCGGTAGCGTCCAACCAGGCGCGGAAGCGTCCAAGCAGTCGCGGAAGCATCCAAGCAGTCGCGGTAGAGTCCAAGCAGTCGCGGAAGCGTCCAAGCAGGCGCGGAAGCGTCCAAGCAGGAGCGGAAACGTCCAAGCAGGCGCGGAAGCATGCAAAAAGGCGTAGAAGAGTCCAAGCAGGCGCGGTAGCGTCCAAGCAGGCGCGGAAGCGTCCAAGCAGTCGCGGAAGCGTCCAAGCAGGCGCGGTAGCGTCCAAGCAGTCGCGGAAGCGTCCAAGCAGGCGCGGTAGTGTCCAAGCAGTCGCGGAAGCGTCCAAGCAGGCGGGGAAGCATGCAAGCAGGCGCGGAAGCATCCAAGCAGCCGCGGAAACGTCCAAGCAGGCGGGGAAGCATGCAAGCACACGCGGAAACGTCCAAGCAGGCGCGGAAGCGTCCAAGCAGGCGCGGAAGCGTCCAAGCAGGCGCGGAAGCGTCCAAGCAGGCGCGGAAGAGTCCAAGAAGTAGCGGAAGCGTCCAAGCAGGCGCGGTAGCGTCCAAGCAGTCGCGGAAGAGTCCAAGCAGTCGCGGAAGCGTCCAACCAGGCGCGGAAGCGTCCAAGCAGTCGCGGAAGCATCCAAGCAGTCGCGGTAGAGTCCAAGCAGTCGCGGAAGCGTCCAAGCAGGCGCGGAAGCGTCCAAGCAGGAGCGGAAACGTCCAAGCAGGCGCGGAAGCATGCAAAAAGGCGTAGAAGAGTCCAAGCAGGCGCGGTAGCGTCCAAGCAGGCGCGGAAGCGTCCAAGCAGTCGCGGAAGCGTCCAAGCAGGCGCGGTAGCGTCCAAGCAGTCGCGGAAGCGTCCAAGCAGGCGCGGTAGTGTCCAAGCAGTCGCGGAAGCGTCCAAGCAGGCGGGGAAGCATGCAAGCAGGCGCGGAAGCATCCAAGCAGCCGCGGAAACGTCCAAGCAGGCGGGGAAGCATGCAAGCACACGCGGAAACGTCCAAGCAGGCGCGGAAGCGTCCAAGCAGGCGCGGAAGCGTCCAAGCAGGCGCGGAAGCGTCCAAGCAGGCGCGGAAGAGTCCAAGAAGTAGCGGAAGCGTCCAAGCAGGCGCGGTAGCGTCCAAGCAGTCGCGGAAGAGTCCAAGCAGTCGCGGAAGCGTCCAACCAGGCGCGGAAGCGTCCAAGCAGTCGCGGAAGCATCCAAGCAGTCGCGGTAGAGTCCAAGCAGTCGCGGAAGCGTCCAAGCAGGCGCGGAAGCGTCCAAGCAGGAGCGGAAACGTCCAAGCAGGCGCGGAAGCATGCAAAAAGGCGTAGAAGAGTCCAAGCAGGCGCGGTAGCGTCCAAGCAGGCGCGGAAGCGTCCAAGCAGTCGCGGAAGCGTCCAAGCAGGCGCGGTAGCGTCCAAGCAGTCGCGGAAGCGTCCAAGCAGGCGCGGTAGTGTCCAAGCAGTCGCGGAAGCGTCCAAGCAGGCGGGGTAGCATGCAAGCAGGCGCGGAAGCATCCAAGCAGCCGCGGAAACGTCCAAGCAGGCGGGGAAGCATGCAAGCACACGCGGAAACGTCCAAGCAGGCGCGGAAGCGTCCAAGCAGGCGCGGAAGCGTCCAAGCAGGCGCGGATGCATCCATATAGGCGCGAAAGTGTCCAAGCAGGCGCGGAAGCTTCCAAGCAGGCGCGGAAGCGTCCAAGCAGGCGCGGAAACGTCCAAGTAGGCGCGGAAGCATGCCCGAAGGAGCAGAAGAGTCCAAGCAGGCGCGGAAGTGTCCAAGCAGGCGCGGAAGCATGCAAGAAGGCGCAGAAGAGTCCAAGCAGGCGCGGAAGCGTCCAAGCAGGCGCGGACACGTCCAAGTAGGCGCGGAAGCATGCAAGAAGGTGCGGAAGCATCCAAGCAGGCGCGGTAGTGTCCAAGCAGGCGCGGAAGAGTCCAAGCAGTCGCGGAAGCGTCCAACCAGGCGCGGAAGCGTCCAAGCAGTCGCGGAAGCATCCAAGCAGTCGCGGTAGAGTCCAAGCAGTCGCGGAAGCGTCCAAGCAGGCGCGGAAGCGTCCAAGCAGGAGCGGAAACGTCCAAGCAGGCGCGGAAGCATGCAAAAAGGCGTAGAAGAGTCCAAGCAGGCGCGGTAGCGTCCAAGCAGGCGCGGAAGCGTCCAAGCAGTCGCGGAAGCGTCCAAGCAGGCGCGGTAGCGTCCAAGCAGTCGCGGAAGCGTCCAAGCAGGCGCGGTAGTGTCCAAGCAGTCGCGGAAGCGTCCAAGCAGGCGGGGTAGCATGCAAGCAGGCGCGGAAGCATCCAAGCAGCCGCGGAAACGTCCAAGCAGGCGGGGAAGCATGCAAGCACACGCGGAAACGTCCAAGCAGGCGCGGAAGCGTCCAAGCAGGCGCGGAAGCGTCCAAGCAGGCGCGGATGCATCCATATAGGCGCGAAAGTGTCCAAGCAGGCGCGGAAGCTTCCAAGCAGGCGCGGAAGCGTCCAAGCAGGCGCGGAAACGTCCAAGTAGGCGCGGAAGCATGCCCGAAGGAGCAGAAGAGTCCAAGCAGGCGCGGAAGTGTCCAAGCAGGCGCGGAAGCATGCAAGAAGGCGCAGAAGAGTCCAAGCAGGCGCGGAAGCGTCCAAGCAGGCGCGGACACGTCCAAGTAGGCGCGGAAGCATGCAAGAAGGTGCGGAAGCATCCAAGCAGGCGCGGTAGTGTCCAAGCAGGCGCAGAAGAGTCCAAGCAGGCGCGGAAGCATGCAAGAAGGCGCAGAAGAGTCCAAGCAGGCGCGGAAGCGTCTAAGCAGGCGCAGAAGCGTCCAAGGAGTTGCGGAAGCGTCCAAGCAGGCGCGGTTGCGTCCAAGCAGGCGTGGAAGCATGCAAGAAGACGCAGAAGAGTCCAAACAGGCGCGGAAGCGTCCAAGCAGGCGCGGACACGTCCAAGTAGGCGCGGAAGCATGCAAGAAGGCGCAGAAGAGTCCAAGCAGGCGCGGAAACGTCCAAGCAGGCGCGGTAGCGTCCAAGCAGTCGCGGAAGCGTCCAAGCAGGCGCGGTAGCGTCCAAGCAGGCGCGGAAGCGTGCAAGCAGTCGCGGAAGCGTCCAAGCAGGCGCGGAAGCATGCAAGAAGACGCCGAAGAGTCCAAGCAGTCGCGGAAGCGTCCAAGCAGGCGCGGAAGCGTCCAAGCAGGCGCGGAAGCGTCCAAGCAGGCGCGGTAGAGTCCAAGAAGTAGCGGAAGCGTCCAAGCAGGCGCGGTAGCGTCCAAGCAGTCGCGGAAGAGTCCAAGCAGTCGCGGAAACGTCCAAGCAGGCGGGGAAGCATGCAAGCACACGCGGAAACGTCCAAGCAGGCGCGGAAGCGTCCAAGCAGGCGCGGAAGCGTCCAAGCAGGCGCGGAAGCGTCCAAGCAGGCGCGGAAGAGTCCAAGAAGTAGCGGAAGCGTCCAAGCAGGCGCGGTAGCGTCCAAGCAGTCGCGGAAGAGTCCAAGCAGTCGCGGAAGCGTCCAACCAGGCGCGGAAGCGTCCAAGCAGTCGCGGAAGCATCCAAGCAGTCGCGGTAGAGTCCAAGCAGTCGCGGAAGCGTCCAAGCAGGCGCGGAAGCGTCCAAGCAGGAGCGGAAACGTCCAAGCAGTCGCGGAAGCGTCCAAGCAGGCGCGGAAGCGTCCAAGCAGGAGCGGAAACGTCCAAGCAGGCGCGGAAGCATGCAAAAAGGCGTAGAAGAGTCCAAGCAGGCGCGGTAGCGTCCAAGCAGGCGCGGAAGCGTCCAAGCAGTCGCGGAAGCGTCCAAGCAGGCGCGGTAGCGTCCAAGCAGTCGCGGAAGCGTCCAAGCAGGCGCGGTAGTGTCCAAGCAGTCGCGGAAGCGTCCAAGCAGGCGGGGTAGCATGCAAGCAGGCGCGGAAGCATCCAAGCAGCCGCGGAAACGTCCAAGCAGGCGGGGAAGCATGCAAGCACACGCGGAAACGTCCAAGCAGGCGCGGAAGCGTCCAAGCAGGCGCGGAAGCGTCCAAGCAGGCGCGGATGCATCCATATAGGCGCGAAAGTGTCCAAGCAGGCGCGGAAGCTTCCAAGCAGGCGCGGAAGCGTCCAAGCAGGCGCGGAAACGTCCAAGTAGGCGCGGAAGCATGCCCGAAGGAGCAGAAGAGTCCAAGCAGGCGCGGAAGTGTCCAAGCAGGCGCGGAAGCATGCAAGAAGGCGCAGAAGAGTCCAAGCAGGCGCGGAAGCGTCCAAGCAGGCGCGGACACGTCCAAGTAGGCGCGGAAGCATGCAAGAAGGTGCGGAAGCATCCAAGCAGGCGCGGTAGTGTCCAAGCAGGCGCGGAAGAGTCCAAGCAGTCGCGGAAGCGTCCAACCAGGCGCGGAAGCGTCCAAGCAGTCGCGGAAGCATCCAAGCAGTCGCGGTAGAGTCCAAGCAGTCGCGGAAGCGTCCAAGCAGGCGCGGAAGCGTCCAAGCAGGAGCGGAAACGTCCAAGCAGGCGCGGAAGCATGCAAAAAGGCGTAGAAGAGTCCAAGCAGGCGCGGTAGCGTCCAAGCAGGCGCGGAAGCGTCCAAGCAGTCGCGGAAGCGTCCAAGCAGGCGCGGTAGCGTCCAAGCAGTCGCGGAAGCGTCCAAGCAGGCGCGGTAGTGTCCAAGCAGTCGCGGAAGCGTCCAAGCAGGCGGGGTAGCATGCAAGCAGGCGCGGAAGCATCCAAGCAGCCGCGGAAACGTCCAAGCAGGCGGGGAAGCATGCAAGCACACGCGGAAACGTCCAAGCAGGCGCGGAAGCGTCCAAGCAGGCGCGGAAGCGTCCAAGCAGGCGCGGATGCATCCATATAGGCGCGAAAGTGTCCAAGCAGGCGCGGAAGCTTCCAAGCAGGCGCGGAAGCGTCCAAGCAGGCGCGGAAACGTCCAAGTAGGCGCGGAAGCATGCCCGAAGGAGCAGAAGAGTCCAAGCAGGCGCGGAAGTGTCCAAGCAGGCGCGGAAGCATGCAAGAAGGCGCAGAAGAGTCCAAGCAGGCGCGGAAGCGTCCAAGCAGGCGCGGACACGTCCAAGTAGGCGCGGAAGCATGCAAGAAGGTGCGGAAGCATCCAAGCAGGCGCGGTAGTGTCCAAGCAGGCGCAGAAGAGTCCAAGCAGGCGCGGAAGCATGCAAGAAGGCGCAGAAGAGTCCAAGCAGGCGCGGAAGCGTCTAAGCAGGCGCAGAAGCGTCCAAGGAGTTGCGGAAGCGTCCAAGCAGGCGCGGTTGCGTCCAAGCAGGCGTGGAAGCATGCAAGAAGACGCAGAAGAGTCCAAACAGGCGCGGAAGCGTCCAAGCAGGCGCGGACACGTCCAAGTAGGCGCGGAAGCATGCAAGAAGGCGCAGAAGAGTCCAAGCAGGCGCGGAAACGTCCAAGCAGGCGCGGTAGCGTCCAAGCAGTCGCGGAAGCGTCCAAGCAGGCGCGGTAGCGTCCAAGCAGGCGCGGAAGCGTGCAAGCAGTCGCGGAAGCGTCCAAGCAGGCGCGGAAGCATGCAAGAAGACGCCGAAGAGTCCAAGCAGTCGCGGAAGCGTCCAAGCAGGCGCGGAAGCGTCCAAGCAGGCGCGGAAGCGTCCAAGCAGGCGCGGTAGAGTCCAAGAAGTAGCGGAAGCGTCCAAGCAGGCGCGGTAGCGTCCAAGCAGTCGCGGAAGAGTCCAAGCAGTCGCGGAAACGTCCAAGCAGGCGGGGAAGCATGCAAGCACACGCGGAAACGTCCAAGCAGGCGCGGAAGCGTCCAAGCAGGCGCGGAAGCGTCCAAGCAGGCGCGGAAGCGTCCAAGCAGGCGCGGAAGAGTCCAAGAAGTAGCGGAAGCGTCCAAGCAGGCGCGGTAGCGTCCAAGCAGTCGCGGAAGAGTCCAAGCAGTCGCGGAAGCGTCCAACCAGGCGCGGAAGCGTCCAAGCAGTCGCGGAAGCATCCAAGCAGTCGCGGTAGAGTCCAAGCAGTCGCGGAAGCGTCCAAGCAGGCGCGGAAGCGTCCAAGCAGGAGCGGAAACGTCCAAGCAGGCGCGGAAGCATGCAAAAAGGCGTAGAAGAGTCCAAGCAGGCGCGGTAGCGTCCAAGCAGGCGCGGAAGCGTCCAAGCAGTCGCGGAAGCGTCCAAGCAGGCGCGGTAGCGTCCAAGCAGTCGCGGAAGCGTCCAAGCAGGCGCGGTAGTGTCCAAGCAGTCGCGGAAGCGTCCAAGCAGGCGGGGTAGCATGCAAGCAGGCGCGGAAGCATCCAAGCAGCCGCGGAAACGTCCAAGCAGGCGGGGAAGCATGCAAGCACACGCGGAAACGTCCAAGCAGGCGCGGAAGCGTCCAAGCAGGCGCGGAAGCGTCCAAGCAGGCGCGGATGCATCCATATAGGCGCGAAAGTGTCCAAGCAGGCGCGGAAGCTTCCAAGCAGGCGCGGAAGCGTCCAAGCAGGCGCGGAAACGTCCAAGTAGGCGCGGAAGCATGCCCGAAGGAGCAGAAGAGTCCAAGCAGGCGCGGAAGTGTCCAAGCAGGCGCGGAAGCATGCAAGAAGGCGCAGAAGAGTCCAAGCAGGCGCGGAAGCGTCCAAGCAGGCGCGGACACGTCCAAGTAGGCGCGGAAGCATGCAAGAAGGTGCGGAAGCATCCAAGCAGGCGCGGTAGTGTCCAAGCAGGCGCAGAAGAGTCCAAGCAGGCGCGGAAGCATGCAAGAAGGCGCAGAAGAGTCCAAGCAGGCGCGGAAGCGTCTAAGCAGGCGCAGAAGCGTCCAAGGAGTTGCGGAAGCGTCCAAGCAGGCGCGGTTGCGTCCAAGCAGGCGTGGAAGCATGCAAGAAGACGCAGAAGAGTCCAAACAGGCGCGGAAGCGTCCAAGCAGGCGCGGACACGTCCAAGTAGGCGCGGAAGCATGCAAGAAGGCGCAGAAGAGTCCAAGCAGGCGCGGAAACGTCTATGCAGGCGCAGAAGCGTCCAAGCAGTTGCGGAAGCGTCCAAGCAGTCGCGGCAGCGTCCAAGCAGGCGCGGTAGCGTCCAAGCAGGCGCGGAAACGTCCAAGCAGGCGCGGAAGCATGAAAGAAGACGCAGAAGAGTCCAAGCAGGCGCGGAAGCGTCCAAGCAGTCGCGGAAGCGTCCAAGCAGGCGCGGAAGAGTCCAAGCAGGCGCGGCAGCGTCCAAGCAGGCGCGGAAACGTCCAAGCAGGCCCGGAAGCATGCAAGAAGACGCAGAAGAGTCCAAGCAGGCGCGGAAGCGTCCAAGCAGTCGCGGAAGCGTCCAAGCAGGCGCGGTAGCGTCCAAGCAGTCGCGGAAGCGTCCAAGCAGGCGCGGTAGCGTCCAAGCAGGCGCGGAAGCGTGCAAGCAGTCGCGGAAGCGTCCAAGCAGGCGCGGAAGCATGCAAGAAGACGCCGAAGAGTCCAAGCAGTCGCGGAAGCGTCCAAGCAGGCGCGGAAGCGTCCAAGCAGGCGCGGAAGCGTCCAAGCAGGCGCGGTAGAGTCCAAGAAGTAGCGGAAGCGTCCAAGCAGGCGCGGTAGCGTCCAAGCAGTCGCGGAAGAGTCCAAGCAGTCGCGGAAGCGTCCAAGCTGGCGCGGTAGCGTCCAAGCAGGCGCGGAAACGTCCAAGCAGTCGCGGAAGCATGCAAGAATACGCAGAAGAGTCCAAGCAGGCGCGGAAGCGTCCAAGCAGGCGCGGAAACGTCCAAGTAGGCGCAGAAGCATGCAAGAAGGCGCGGTAGCGTCCAAGCAGTCGCGGAAGCGTCCAAGCAGGCGCGGAAGCATCCAAGCAGGCGCGGAAGCGTCCAAGCAGGCGCGGAAGAGTCCAAGAAGTAGCGGAAGCGTCCAAGCAGGCGCGGTAGCGTCCAAGCAGTCGCGGAAGAGTCCAAGCAGTCGCGGAAGCGTCCAAGCAGGCGCGGAAGCATGCAAGAAGACGCAGAAGAGTCCAAGCAGGTGCGGAAGCGTCCAAGCAGGCGCGGAAGCGTCCAAGCAGGCGCGGAAGCGTCCAAGCAGGCGCGGTAGCGTCCAACCAGGCGCGGATGCGTCCAAGCAGTCGCAGAAGCGTCCAAGCAGGCGCGGTAGCGTCCAACCAGGCGCGGAAGCGTCCAAGCAGGCGCGGTAGTGTCCAAGCAGTCGCGGAAGCGTCCAAGCAGGCGGGGAAGCATGCAAGCAGGCGCGGAAGCATCCAAGCAGCCGCGGAAACGTCCAAGCAGGCGGGGAAGCATGCAAGCACACGCGGAAACGTCCAAGCAGGCGCGGAAGCGTCCAAGCAGGCGCGGAAGCGTCCAAGCAGGCGCGGAAGCGTCCAAGCAGGCGCGGAAGAGTCCAAGAAGTAGCGGAAGCGTCCAAGCAGGCGCGGTAGCGTCCAAGCAGTCGCGGAAGAGTCCAAGCAGTCGCGGAAGCGTCGAAGCAGGCGCGGAAGCATGCAAGAAGACGCAGAAGAGTCCAAGCAGGTGCGGAAGCGTCCAAGCAGGCGCGGAAGCGTCCAAGCAGGCGCGGTAGCGTCCAACCAGGCGCGGATGCGTCCAAGCAGTCGCAGAAGCGTCCAAGCAGGCGCGGAAGTGTCCAAGCAGGCGCGGAAGCATGCAAGAAGGCGCAGAAGAGTCCAAGCAGGCGCGGAAGCGTCCAAGCAGTCGCGGAAGCGTCCAAGCAGGCGCGGTAGCGTCCAAGCAGTCGCGGAAGCGTCCAAGCAGGCGCGGTAGTGTCCAAGCAGTCGCGGAAGCGTCCAAGCAGGCGGGGAAGCATGCAAGCAGGCGCGGAAGCATCCAAGCAGGCGCGGAAACGTCCAAGCAGGCGCGGTAGCGTCCAAGCAGTCGCGGAAGAGTCCAAGCAGTCGCGGAAGCGTCCAACCAGGCGCGGAAGCGTCCAACCAGGCGCGGATGCGTCCAAGCAGTCGCAGAAGCGTCCAAGCAGGCGCGGAAGTGTCCAAGCAGGCGCGGAAGCATGCAAGAAGGCGCAGAAGAGTCCAAGCAGGCGCGGAAGCGTCCAAGCAGGCGCGGTAGCGTCCAACCAGGCGCGGAAGCGTCCAAGCAGTCGCGGAAGCATCCAAGCAGTCGCGGTAGAGTCCAAGCAGTCGCGGAAGCGTCCAAGCAGGCGCGGAAGCGTCCAAGCAGGAGCGGAAACGTCCAAGCAGGCGCGGAAGCATGCAAAAAGGCGTAGAAGAGTCCAAGCAGGCGCGGTAGCGTCCAAGCAGGCGCGGAAGCGTCCAAGCAGTCGCGGAAGCGTCCAAGCAGGCGCGGTAGCGTCCAAGCAGTCGCGGAAGCGTCCAAGCAGGCGCGGTAGTGTCCAAGCAGTCGCGGAAGCGTCCAAGCAGGCGGGGAAGCATGCAAGCAGGCGCGGAAGCATCCAAGCAGCCGCGGAAACGTCCAAGCAGGCGGGGAAGCATGCAAGCACACGCGGAAACGTCCAAGCAGGCGCGGAAGCGTTCAAGCAGGCGCGGAAGCGTCCAAGCAGGCGCGGAAGCGTCCAAGCAGGCGCGGAAGAGTCCAAGAAGTAGCGGAAGCGTCCAAGCAGGCGCGGTAGCGTCCAAGCAGTCGCGGAAGAGTCCAAGCAGTCGCGGAAGCGTCCAACCAGGCGCGGAAGCGTCCAAGCAGTCGCGGAAGCATCCAAGCAGTCGCGGTAGAGTCCAAGCAGTCGCGGAAGCGTCCAAGCAGGCGCGGAAGCGTCCAAGCAGGAGCGGAAACGTCCAAGCAGGCGCGGAAGCATGCAAAAAGGCGTAGAAGAGTCCAAGCAGGCGCGGTAGCGTCCAAGCAGGCGCGGAAGCGTCCAAGCAGTCGCGGAAGCGTCCAAGCAGGCGCGGTAGCGTCCAAGCAGTCGCGGAAGCGTCCAAGCAGGCGCGGTAGTGTCCAAGCAGTCGCGGAAGCGTCCAAGCAGGCGGGGTAGCATGCAAGCAGGCGCGGAAGCATCCAAGCAGCCGCGGAAACGTCCAAGCAGGCGGGGAAGCATGCAAGCACACGCGGAAACGTCCAAGCAGGCGCGGAAGCGTCCAAGCAGGCGCGGAAGCGTCCAAGCAGGCGCGGAAGCGTCCAAGCAGGCGCGGATGCATCCATATAGGCGCGAAAGTGTCCAAGCAGGCGCGGAAGCTTCCAAGCAGGCGCGGAAGCGTCCAAGCAGGCGCGGAAACGTCCAAGTAGGCGCGGAAGCATGCCCGAAGGAGCAGAAGAGTCCAAGCAGGCGCGGAAGTGTCCAAGCAGGCGCGGAAGCATGCAAGAAGGCGCAGAAGAGTCCAAGCAGGCGCGGAAGCGTCCAAGCAGTCGCGGAAGCGTCCAAGCAGGCGCGGTAGCGTCCAAGCAGTCGCGGAAGCGTCCAAGCAGGCGCGGTAGTGTCCAAGCAGTCGCGGAAGCGTCCAAGCAGGCGGGGAAGCATGCAAGCAGGCGCGGAAGCATCCAAGCAGGCGCGGAAACGTCCAAGCAGGCGGGGAAGCATTCTAGCACACGCGGAAACGTCCAAGCAGGCGCGGACACGTCCAAGTAGGCGCGGAAGCATGCAAGAAGGTGCGGAAGCATCCAAGCAGGCGCGGTAGTGTCCAAGCAGGCGCAGAAGAGTCCAAGCAGGCGCGGAAGCATGCAAGAAGGCGCAGAAGAGTCCAAGCAGGCGCGGAAGCGTCTAAGCAGGCGCAGAAGCGTCCAAGGAGTTGCGGAAGCGTCCAAGCAGGCGCGGTTGCGTCCAAGCAGGCGTGGAAGCATGCAAGAAGACGCAGAAGAGTCCAAACAGGCGCGGAAGCGTCCAAGCAGGCGCGGACACGTCCAAGTAGGCGCGGAAGCATGCAAGAAGGCGCAGAAGAGTCCAAGCAGGCGCGGAAACGTCTATGCAGGCGCAGAAGCGTCCAAGCAGTTGCGGAAGCGTCCAAGCAGTCGCGGCAGCGTCCAAGCAGGCGCGGTAGCGTCCAAGCAGGCGCGGAAACGTCCAAGCAGGCGCGGAAGCATGAAAGAAGACGCAGAAGAGTCCAAGCAGGCGCGGAAGCGTCCAAGCAGTCGCGGAAGCGTCCAAGCAGGCGCGGAAGAGTCCAAGCAGGCGCGGCAGCGTCCAAGCAGGCGCGGAAACGTCCAAGCAGGCCCGGAAGCATGCAAGAAGACGCAGAAGAGTCCAAGCAGGCGCGGAAGCGTCCAAGCAGTCGCGGAAGCGTCCAAGCAGGCGCGGTAGCGTCCAAGCAGTCGCGGAAGCGTCCAAGCAGGCGCGGTAGCGTCCAAGCAGGCGCGGAAGCGTGCAAGCAGTCGCGGAAGCGTCCAAGCAGGCGCGGAAGCATGCAAGAAGACGCCGAAGAGTCCAAGCAGTCGCGGAAGCGTCCAAGCAGGCGCGGAAGCGTCCAAGCAGGCGCGGAAGCGTCCAAGCAGGCGCGGTAGAGTCCAAGAAGTAGCGGAAGCGTCCAAGCAGGCGCGGTAGCGTCCAAGCAGTCGCGGAAGTGTCCAAGCAGTCGCGGAAGCGTCCAAGCTGGCGCGGTAGCGTCCAAGCAGGCGCGGAAACGTCCAAGCAGTCGCGGAAGCATGCAAGAATACGCAGAAGAGTCCAAGCAGGCGCGGAAGCGTCCAAGCAGGCGCGGAAACGTCCAAGTAGGCGCAGAAGCATGCAAGAAGGCGCGGTAGCGTCCAAGCAGTCGCGGAAGCGTCCAAGCAGGCGCGGAAGCATCCAAGCAGGCGCGGAAGCGTCCAAGCAGGCGCGGAAGAGTCCAAGCAGGAGCGGAAACGTCCAAGCAGGCGCGGAAGCATGCAAAAAGGCGTAGAAGAGTCCAAGCAGGCGCGGTAGCGTCCAAGCAGGCGCGGAAGCGTCCAAGCAGTCGCGGAAGCGTCCAAGCAGGCGCGGTAGCGTCCAAGCAGTCGCGGAAGCGTCCAAGCAGGCGCGGTAGTGTCCAAGCAGTCGCGGAAGCGTCCAAGCAGGCGGGGAAGCATGCAAGCAGGCGCGGAAGCATCCAAGCAGCCGCGGAAACGTCCAAGCAGGCGGGGAAGCATGCAAGCACACGCGGAAACGTCCAAGCAGGCGCGGAAGCGTCCAAGCAGGCGCGGAAGCGTCCAAGCAGGCGCGGAAGCGTCCAAGCAGGCGCGGAAGAGTCCAAGAAGTAGCGGAAGCGTCCAAGCAGGCGCGGTAGCGTCCAAGCAGTCGCGGAAGAGTCCAAGCAGTCGCGGAAGCGTCGAAGCAGGCGCGGAAGCATGCAAGAAGACGCAGAATAGTCCAAGCAGGTGCGGAAGCGTCCAAGCAGGCGCGGAAGCGTCCAAGCAGGCGCGGTAGCGTCCAACCAGGCGCGGATGCGTCCAAGCAGTCGCAGAAGCGTCCAAGCAGGCGCGGAAGTGTCCAAGCAGGCGCGGAAGCATGCAAGAAGGCGCAGAAGAGTCCAAGCAGGCGCGGAAGCGTCCAAGCAGTCGCGGAAGCGTCCAAGCAGGCGCGGTAGCGTCCAAGCAGTCGCGGAAGCGTCCAAGCAGGCGCGGAAGAGTCCAAGCAGGCGCGGCAGCGTCCAAGCAGGCGCGGAAACGTCCAAGCAGGCCCGGAAGCATGCAAGAAGACGCAGAAGAGTCCAAGCAGGCGCGGAAGCGTCCAAGCAGTCGCGGAAGCGTCCAAGCAGGCGCGGTAGCGTCCAAGCAGTCGCGGAAGCGTCCAAGCAGGCGCGGTAGCGTCCAAGCAGGCGCGGAAGCGTGCAAGCAGTCGCGGAAGCGTCCAAGCAGGCGCGGAAGCATGCAAGAAGACGCCGAAGAGTCCAAGCAGCCGCGGAAGCGTCCAAGCAGGCGCGGAAGCGTCCAAGCAGGCGCGGAAGCGTCCAAGCAGGCGCGGTAGAGTCCAAGAAGTAGCGGAAGCGTCCAAGCAGGCGCGGTAGCGTCCAAGCAGTCGCGGAAGAGTCCAAGCAGTCGCGGAAGCGTCCAAGCTGGCGCGGTAGCGTCCAAGCAGGCGCGGAAACGTCCAAGCAGTCGCGGAAGCATGCAAGAATACGCAGAAGAGTCCAAGCAGGCGCGGAAGCGTCCAAGCAGGCGCGGAAACGTCCAAGTAGGCGCAGAAGCATGCAAGAAGGCGCGGTAGCGTCCAAGCAGTCGCGGAAGCGTCCAAGCAGGCGCGGAAGCATCCAAGCAGGCGCGGAAGCGTCCAAGCAGGCGCGGAAGAGTCCAAGAAGTAGCGGAAGCGTCCAAGCAGGCGCGGTAGCGTCCAAGCAGTCGCGGAAGAGTCCAAGCAGTCGCGGAAGCGTCCAAGCAGGCGCGGAAGCATGCAAGAAGACGCAGAAGAGTCCAAGCAGGTGCGGAAGCGTCCAAGCAGGCGCGGAAGCGTCCAAGCAGGCGCGGAAGCGTCCAAGCAGGCGCGGTAGCGTCCAACCAGGAGCGGATGCGTCCAAGCAGTCGCAGAAGCGTCCAAGCAGGCGCGGTAGCGTCCAACCAGGCGCGGAAGCGTCCAAGCAGTCGCGGAAGCATCCAAGCAGTCGCGGTAGAGTCCAAGCAGTCGCGGAAGCGTCCAAGCAGGCGCGGAAGCGTCCAAGCAGGAGCGGAAACGTCCAAGCAGGCGCGGAAGCATGCAAAAAGGCGTAGAAGAGTCCA
The DNA here is from genome assembly GCA_963989415.1 of Cerceris ruficornis. Lineage (NCBI taxonomy): Eukaryota > Metazoa > Arthropoda > Insecta > Hymenoptera > Crabronidae > Cerceris > Cerceris ruficornis. The sequence goes on from OZ022520.1 coordinate 6,765,041, forward strand.
AGCAGGCGCGGTAGCGTCCAAGCAGGCGCGGAAGCGTCCAAGCAGTCGCGGAAGCGTCCAAGCAGGCGCGGTAGCGTCCAAGCAGTCGCGGAAGCGTCCAAGCAGGCGCGGTAGTGTCCAAGCAGTCGCGGAAGCGTCGAAGCAGGCGCGGAAGCATGCAAGAAGACGCAGAAGAGTCCAAGCAGGTGCGGAAGCGTCCAAGCAGGCGCGGAAGCGTCCAAGCAGGCGCGGTAGCGTCCAACCAGGCGCGGATGCGTCCAAGCAGTCGCAGAAGCGTCCAAGCAGGCGCGGTAGCGTCCAACCAGGCGCGGAAGCGTCCAAGCAGTCGCGGAAGCGTCCAAGCAGTCGCGGTAGAGTCCAAGCAGTCGCGGAAGCGTCCAAGCAGGCGCGGAAGCGTCCAAGCAGGAGCGGAAACGTCCAAGCAGGCGCGGAAGCATGCAAAAAGGCGTAGAAGAGTCCAAGCAGGCGCGGTAGCGTCCAAGCAGGCGCGGTAGTGTCCAAGCAGGCGCGGTAGCGTCCAAGCAGGCGCGGCAGCGTCCAAGCAGGCACGGAAACGTCCAAGTAGGCGCGGAAGCATGCAAGAAGGCGCAGAAGAGTCCAAGCAGGCGCGGAAGCGTCCAAGCAGACGCGGAAGCGTCCAAGCAGGCGCGGAAGCGTCCAAGCAGGCGCGGTAGAGTCCAAGCAGGCGCGGAAACGTCCAAGTAGGCGCGGAAGCATGCAAGAAGGCGCAGAAGAGTCCAAGCAGGCGCAGAAGAGTCCAAGCAGGCGCGGAAGCGTCCAAGCAGTCGCGGAAGCGTCCAAGCAGGCGCGCTAGCGTCCAAGCAGGCGCGGTAGCGTCCAAGCAGGCGCGGAAGCGTCCAAGCAGTCGCGGAAGCGTCCAAGCAGGCGCGATAGCGTCCAACCAGGCGCGGAAGCGTCCAAGCAGTCGCGGAAGCGTCCAAGCAGGCGCGGAAACGTCCAAGTAGGCGCGGAAGCATGCACGAAGGAGCAGAAGCGTCCAAGCAGGCGCGGTAGCGTCCAACCAGGCGCGGAAGCGTCCAAGCAGTCGCGGAAGCGTCCAAGCAGGCGCGGTAGCGTCCAAGCAGTCGCGGAAGCGTCCAAGCAGGCGCGGTAGCGTCCAAGCAGGCGCGGAAGCGTGCAAGCAGTCGCGGAAGCGTCCAAGCAGGCGCGGAAGCATGCAAGAAGACGCCGAAGAGTCCAAGCAGTCGCGGAAGCGTCCAAGCAGGCGCGGAAGCGTCCAAGCAGGCGCGGTAGCGTCCAAGCAGTCGCGGAAGCGTCCAAGCAGGCGCGGTAGCGTCCAAGCAGTCGCGGAAGCGTCCAAGCAGGCGCGGTAGCGTCCAAGCAGGCGCGGAAGCGTCCAAGCAGTCGCGGAAGCGTCCAAGCAGGCGCGATAGCGTCCAACCAGGCGCGGAAGCGTCCAAGCAGTCGCGGAAGCGTCCAAGCAGGCGCGGAAACGTCCAAGTAGGCGCGGAAGCATGCACGAAGGAGCAGAAGCGTCCAAGCAGGCGCGGTAGCGTCCAACCAGGCGCGGAAGCGTCCAAGAAGTCGCGGAAGCGTCCAAGCAGGCGCGGTAGCGTCCAAGCAGTCGCGGAAGCGTCCAAGCAGGCGCGGTAGCGTCCAAGCAGGCGCGGAAGCGTGCAAGCAGTCGCGGAAGCGTCCAAGCAGGCGCGGAAGCTGCAAGAAGACGCCGAAGAGTCCAAGCAGTCGCGGAAGCGTCCAAGCAGGCGCGGAAGCGTCCAAGCAGGCGCGGAAGCGTCCAAGCAGGCGCGGAAGAGTCCAAGAAGTCGCGGAAGCGTCCAAGCAGGCGCGGTAGCGTCCGAGCAGTCGCGGAAGAGTCCAAGCAGTCGCGGAAGCGTCCAAGCAGGCGCGGTAGCGTCCAAGCAGGCGCGGAAACGTCCAAGCAGGCGCGGAAGAGTCCAAGCAGGCGCGGTAACGTCCAAGTAGGCGCGGAAGCATGCAAGAAGGCGCGGAAGCGTCCAAGCAGGCGCGGTAGCGTCCAAGCAGGCGCAGAAACGTCCAACCAGGCGCGGAACCATGCAAGAAGGCGCAGAAGAGTCCAAGCAGGTGCGGAAGCGTCCAAGCAGGCGCGGAAGCGTCCAAGCAGGCGCGGAAGCGTCCAAGCAGGCGCGGTAGCGTCCAACTAGGCGCGGATGCGTCCAAGCAGTCGCGGAAGCGTCCAAGCAGGCGCGGTAGCGTCCAAGCAGGCGCGGAAACGTCCAAGCAGGCGCGGAAGCATGCAAGAAGACGCAGAAAAGTCCAAGCAGGCGCGGAAGCGTCCAAGCAGTCGCGGAAGCTTCCAAGCAGGCGCGGAAGCGTCCAAGCAGGCGCGGAAACGTCCAAGCAGGCGCGGAAGCATGCAAGAAGGCGCAGAAGAGTCCAAGCAGGCGCGGAAGCGTCCAAGCAGTCGCGGAAGCGTCCAAGCAGGCGCGGCAGCGTCCAAGCAGGCGCGGTAGCGTCCAATCAGGCGCGGAAGCGTCCAAGCAGTCGCGGAAGCGTCCAAGCAGGCGCGGTAGCGTCCAAGCAGGCGCGGAAACGTCCAAGCAGACGCGGAAGCATGAAAGAAGACGCAGAAGAGTCCAAGCAGGGGCGGTAGCGTCCAAGCAGTCGCGGAAGCGTCCAAGCAGGCGCGGAAGAGTCCAAGCAGGCGCGGCAGCGTCCAAGCAGTCGCGGAAACGTCCAAGCAGGCGCGGTAGCGTCCAAGCAGTCGCGGAAGCGTCCAAGCAGGCGCGGTAGCGTCCAAGCAGTCGCGGAAGCGTCCAAGCAGGCGCGGTAGCGTCCAAGCAGGCGCGGAAGTGTCCAAGCAGTCGCGGAAGCGTCCAAGCAGGCGCGATAGCGTCCAACCAGGCGCGGAAGCGTCCAAGCAGTCGCGGAAGCGTCCAAGCAGGCGCGGAAACGTCCAAGTAGGCGCGGAAGCATGCACGAAGGAGCAGAAGCTTCCAAGCAGGCGCGGTAGCGTCCAACCAGGCGCGGAAGCGTCCAAGAAGTCGCGGAAGCGTCCAAGCAGGCGCGGTAGCGTCCAAGCAGTCGCGGAAGCGTCCAAGCAGGCGCGGTAGCGTCCAAGCAGGCGCGGAAGCGTGCAAGCAGTCGCGGAAGCGTCCAAGCAGGCGCGGAAGCTGCAAGAAGACGCCGAAGAGTCCAAGCAGTCGCGGAAGCGTTCAAGCAGGCGCGGAAGCGTCCAAGCAGGCGCGGAAACGTCCAAGCAGGCGCGGTAGCGTCCAAGCAGGCGCGGAAACGTCCAAGCAGGCGCGGAAGCATGCAAGAAGACGCAGAAGAGTCCAAGCAGGCGCGGAAGCGTCCAAGCAGTCGCGGAAGCGTCCAAGCAGGCGCGGTAGCGTCCAAGCAGGCGCGGAAGCGTGCAAGCAGTCGCGGAAGCGTCCAAGCAGGCGCGGAAGCTGCAAGAAGACGCCGAAGAGTCCAAGCAGTCGCGGAAGCGTCCAAGCAGGCGCGGAAGCGTCCAAGCAGGCGCGGAAACGTCCAAGCAGGCGCGGTAGCGTCCAAGCAGGCGCGGAAACGTCCAAGCAGGCGCGGAAGCATGCAAGAAGACGCAGAAGAGTCCAAGCAGTCGCGGAAGCGTCCAAGCAGGCGCGGTAGCGTCCAAGCAGGCGCGGAAGCGTGCAAGCAGTCGCGGAAGCGTCCAAGCAGGCGCGGAAGCATGCAAGAAGACGCCGAAGAGTCCAAGCAGTCGCGGAAGCGTCCAAGCAGGCGCGGAAGCGTCCAAGCAGGCGCGGAAGCGTCCAAGCAGGCGCGGAAGAGTCCAAGAAGTAGCGGAAGCGTCCAAGCAGGCGCGGTAGCGTCCAAGCAGTCGCGGAAGAGTCCAAGCAGTCGCGGAAGCGTCCAAGCAGGCGCGGTAGCGTCCAAGCAGTCGCGGAAGCGTCCAAGCAGGCGCGGTAGCGTCCAAGCAGGCGCGGAAGCGTGCAAGCAGTCGCGGAAGCGTCCAAGCAGGCGCGGAAGCTGCAAGAAGACGCCGAAGAGTCCAAGCAGTCGCGGAAGCGTCCAAGCAGGCGCGGAAGCGTCCAAGCAGGCGCGGAAACGTCCAAGCAGGCGCGGTAGCGTCCAAGCAGGCGCGGAAACGTCCAAGCAGGCGCGGAAGCATGCAAGAAGACGCAGAAGAGTCCAAGCAGGCGCGGAAGCGTCCAAGCAGTCGCGGAAGCGTCCAAGCAGGCGCGGTAGCGTCCAAGCAGGCGCGGAAGCGTGCAAGCAGTCGCGGAAGCGTCCAAGCAGGCGCGGAAGCGTCTAAGCAGGCGCAGAAGCGTCCAAGGAGTTGCGGAAGCGTCCAAGCAGTCGCGGCAGCGTCCAAGCAGGCGCGGTAGCGTCCAAGCAGGCGCGGAAACGTCCAAGCAGGCGCGGAAGCATGCAAGAAGACGCAGAAGAGTCCAAGCAGTCGCGGAAGCGTCCAAGCAGGCGCGGTAGCGTCCAAGCAGGCGCGGAAGCGTGCAAGCAGTCGCGGAAGCGTCCAAGCAGGCGCGGAAGCATGCAAGAAGACGCCGAAGAGTCCAAGCAGTCGCGGAAGCGTCCAAGCAGGCGCGGAAGCGTCCAAGCAGGCGCGGAAGCGTCCAAGCAGGCGCGGAAGAGTCCAAGAAGTAGCGGAAGCGTCCAAGCAGGCGCGGTAGCGTCCAAGCAGTCGCGGAAGAGTCCAAGCAGTCGCGGAAGCGTCCAAGCTGGCGCGGTAGCGTCCAAGCAGGCGCGGAAACGTCCAAGCAGTCGCGGAAGCATGCAAGAATACGCAGAAGAGTCCAAGCAGGCGCGGAAGCGTCCAAGCAGGCGCGGAAACGTCCAAGTAGGCGCGGAAGCATGCAAGAAGGCGCGGTAGCGTCCAAGCAGGCGCGGAAACGTCCAAGCAGACGCGGAAGCATGAAAGAAGACGCAGAAGAGTCCAAGCAGGGGCGGTAGCGTCCAAGCAGTCGCGGAAGCGTCCAAGCAGGCGCGGAAGTGTCCAAGCAGGCGCGGCAGCGTCCAAGCAGTCGCGGAAACGTCCAAGCAGGCGCGGAAACGTCCAAGTAGGCGCGGAAGCATGCACGAAGGAGCAGAAGCGTCCAAGCAGGCGCGGTAGCGTCCAACCAGGCGCGGAAGCATGCAAGAAGGCGCAGAATAGTCCAAGCAGGCGCGGAAGCGTCCAAGCAGGCGCGGTAGCGTCCAAGCAGTCGCGGAAGCGTCCAAGCAGGCGCGGTAGCGTCCAAGCAGTCGCGGAAGCGTCCAAGCAGGCGCGGTAGCGTCCAAGCAGGCGCGGAAGCGTCCAAGCAGTCGCGGAAGCGTCCAAGCAGGCGCGATAGCGTCCAACCAGGCGCGGAAGCGTCCAAGCAGTCGCGGAAGCGTCCAAGCAGGCGCGGAAACGTCCAAGTAGGCGCGGAAGCATGCACGAAGGAGCAGAAGCTTCCAAGCAGGCGCGGTAGCGTCCAACCAGGCGCGGAAGCGTCCAAGAAGTCGCGGAAGCGTCCAAGCAGGCGCGGTAGCGTCCAAGCAGTCGCGGAAGCGTCCAAGCAGGCGCGGTAACGTCCAAGCAGGCGCGGAAGCGTGCAAGCAGTCGCGGAAGCATGCAAGAAGACGCAGAAGAGTCCAAGCAGGCGCGGAAGCGTCCAAGCAGGCGCGGACACGTCCAAGTAGGCGCGGAAGCATGCAAGAAGGCGCGGAAGCATCCAAGCAGGCGCGGTAGCGTCCAAGCAGGCGCAGAAGAGTCCAAGCAGGCGCGGAAGCATGCAAGAAGACGCAGAAGAGTCCAAGCAGGCGCGGAAGCGTCCAAGCAGGCGCGGACACGTCCAAGTAGGCGCGGAAGCATGCAAGAAGGCGCGGAAGCATCCAAGCAGGCGCGGTAGCGTCCAAGCAGGCGCGGAAACGTCCAAGCAGGCGCGGAAGCATGCAAGAAGACGCAGAAGAGTCCAAGCAGGCGCGGAAGCGTCCAAGCAGACGGGGAAGCATGCAAGAAGACGCAGAAGAGTCAAAGCAGGCGCGGAAGCGTCTAAGCAGGCGCAGAAGCGTCCAAGGAGTTGCGGAAGCGTCCAAGCAGGCGCGGTAGCGTCCAAGCAGGCGCGGAAGCATGCAAGAAGACGCAGAAGAGTCCAAGCAGGTGCGGAAGCGTCCAAGCAGGCGCGGACACGTCCAAGTAGGCGCGGAAGCATGCAAGAAGGCGCGGAAGCATCCAAGCAGGCGCGGTAGCGTCCAAGCAGTCGCGGAAACGTCCAAGCAGGCGCGGAAGCATGCAAGAAGACGCAGAAGAGTCCAAGCAGGCGCGGAAGCGTCCAAGCAGACGGGGAAGCATGCAAGCAGGCGCGGAAGCATGAAAGAAGACGCAGAAGAGTCCAAGCAGGCGCGGAAGCGTCCAAGCAGTCGCGGAAGCGTCCAAGCAGGCGCGGAAGAGTCCAAGCAGGCGCGGCAGCGTCCAAGCAGGCGCGGAAACGTCCAAGCAGGCGCGGAAGCATGCAAGAAGACGCAGAAGAGTCCAAGCAGGCGAGGTAGCGTCCAACCAGGCGCGGAAGCGTCCAAGCAGTCGCGGAAGCGTCCAAGCAGGCGCGGTAGCGTCCAAGCAGGCGCGGAAACGTCCAAGCAGGCGCGGAAGCATGAAAGAAGACGCAGAAGAGTCCAAGCAGGCGCGGAAGCGTCCTAGCAGTCGCGGAAGCGTCCAAGCAGGCGCGGAAGAGTCCAAGCAGGCGCGGCAGCGTCCAAGCAGGCGCGGAAACTTCCAAGCAGGCGCGGAAGCATGCAAGAAGACGCAGAAGAGTCCAAGCAGGCGCGGAAGCGTCCAAGCAGTCGCGGAAGCGTCCAAGCAGGCGCGGAAGCGTGCAAGCAGTCGCGGAAGCATGCAAGAAGACGCAGAAGAGTCCAAGCAGGCGCGGAAGCGTCCAAGCAGTCGCGGAAGCGTCCAAGCAGGCGCGGAAACGTCCAAGTAGGCGCGGAAGCATGCAAGAAGTCGCAGAAGAGTCCAAGCAGGCGCAGAAGTGTCCAAGCAGGCGCGGAAGCGTCCAAGCAGGCGCGGAAGCGTCCAAGCAGGAGCGGAAGCGTCCAAGCAGGCGCAGAATCGCCCAAGCAGGCGCGGAAGCGTCCAAGCAGGCGCGGAAATGTCCAAGCAGTCGCGGAAGCGTCCAAGCAGGCGCGGAAGCGTCCAAGAAGGCGCGGAAGCATCCAAGCAGGCGCGTAAGCGTCCAAGCAGGCTCGGAAGCGTCCAAGCAGGCGCGGAAGCGTCCAAGCACTCGCGGAAGCGTCCAAGCAGGCGCGGTATCGTCCAGGCAGGCGCGGAAGCGTCCAAGTAGGCGCGGCAGCATGCATGAAGGCGGAGAAGAGTCCAAGCAGGCGCGGAAGCGTCCAAGCAGGCGCGGAAGCGTCCAAGCAGGCGCGGAAGAGTCCAAGCAGGCGCGGAAGCGTCCAAGCAGGCGCGGAAGCGTCCAAGCAGGCGCGGAAGCGTACAAGCAGGCGCAAAAGCGTCCAAGCAGGCTTGGAACCGTGCAAGCAGGCGCGGAAGCGTCCAAGCAGGCGCAGAATCGCCCAAGCAGGCGCGGAAGCGTCCAAGCAGGCGCGGAAGCGTCCACACAGGCGCGGAAGCGTCCAAGTAGGCGCGGCAGCATGCAAGAAGGCGCAGAAGAGTCCAAGCAGGCGCGGAAGCGTCCAAGCAGGCGCGGAAGCGTCCAAGCAGGCGCGGAAGCATCCAAGCAGGCGCGGAAGCGTCCAAGCAGTCGCGGAAGCGTCCAAGCAGGCGCGGAAGCATCCAAGCAGGCGCGGAAACGTCCAAGCAGGCGCGGTAGCGTCCAACCAGGCGCGGAAGCGTCCAAGCAGTCGCGGAAGCGTCCAAGCAGGCGCGGTAGCGTCCAAGCAGTCGCGGAAGCCTCCAAGCAGGCGCGGAAGCGTCCAAGCAGGCGCGGAAGCGTCCAAGTAGGCGCGGCAGCATGCATGAAGGCGGAGAAGAGTCCAAGCAGACGCGGAAGCGTCCAAGCAGGCGCGGAAGCGTCCAAGCAGGCGCGGAAGCGTCCAAGCAGGCGCGGAAGCGTACAAGCAGGCGCGAAAGCGTCCAAGCAGGCTTGGAACCGTGCAAGCAGGCGCGGAAGCGTCCAAGCAGGCTAGGTAGCGTCCAAGCAGTCGCGGAAGAGTCCAAGCAGGCGCGGCAGCGTCCAAGCAGGCGCGGAATCGTCCAAGCAGGCGCGGAAGCATGCAAGAAGACGCAGAAGAGTCCAAGCAGGCGCGGAAGCGTCCAAGCAGTCGCGGAAGCGTCCAAACAGGCGCGGAAGCATGCAAGAAGACGCAGAATAGTCCAAGCAGGCGCGGAAGCGTCCAAGCAGTCGCGGAAGCGTCCAAGCAGGCTAGGTAGCGTCCAAGCAGTCGCGGAAGCGTCCAAGCAGGCGCGGTAGTGTCCAAGCTGGCGCGGAAACGTCCAAGCAGGCGCGGAAGAATGCAAGAAGGCGCAGAAGAGTCCAAGCAGGCGCGGAAGCGTCCATGCAGTCGCGGAAGCGTCCAAGCAGGCGCGGTAGCGTCCAAGCAGGCGCGGAAGCATGCAAGAAGACGCAGAATAGTCCAAGCAGGCGCGGAAGCGTCCAAGCAGTCGTGGAAGCGTCCAAGCAGGCGCGGTAGCGTCCAAGCAGGCGCGGAAACGTCCAAGCAGGCGCGGAAGCATGCAAGAAGGCGCAGAAGAGTCCAAGCAGGCGCGGAAACGTCGAAGCAGGCGGGGAAGCATGCAAGCAGGCGCGGAAGCGTCCAAGCAGGCGCGGAAACGTCCAAGTAGGCGCGGCAGCATGCAAGAAGGCGCAGAAGAGTCCAAGCAGGCGCGGAAGCGTCCAAGCAGTCGCGGAAGCGTCCAAGCAGGCGCGGTAGCGTCCAAGCTGGCGCGGAAACGTCCAAGCAGGCGCGGAAGCATGCAAGAAGGCGCAGAAGAGTCCAAGCAGGCGCGGAAGCGTCCAAGCAGTCGCGGAAACGTCCTAGCAGGCGCGGTAGCGTCCAACCAGGCGCGGAAGCGCCCAAGCAGTCGCGGAAGCGTCCAAGCAGGCGCGGTAGCGTCCAAGCAGTCGCGGAAGCGTCCAAGCAGGCGCGGAAGCGTCCAAGCAGGCGCGGAAGCGTCCAAGTAGGCGCGGCAGCATGCATGAAGGCGGAGAAGAGTCCAAGCAGACGCGGAAGCGTCCAAGCAGGCGCGGAAGCGTTCAAGCAGGCGCGGAAGCGTCCAAGCAGGCGCGGAAGCGTACAAGCAGGCGCGAAAGCGTCCAAGCAGGCTTGGAACCGTGCAAGCAGGCGCGGAAGCGTCCAAGCAGGCGCAGAATCGCCCAAGCAGGCGCGGAAGCGTCCAAGCAGGCGCGGAAATGTCCAAGCAGTCGCGGAAGCGTCCAAGCAGGCGCGGAAGCGTCCAAGAAGGCGCGGAAGCATCCAAGCAGGCGCGGTAGCGTCCAAGCAGGCGCGGAAGCGTCCAAGCAGGCGCAGAACCGTGTAAGCAGGCGCGTAAGCGTCCAAGCAGGCTCGGAAGCGTCCATGCAGGCGCGGAAGCGTCCAAGCAGTCGCGGAAGAGTCCAAGCAGGCGCGGCAGCGTCCAAGCAGGCGCGGAATCGTCCAAGCAGGCGCGGAAGCATGCAAGCAGGCTAGGTAGCGTCCAAGCAGTCGCGGAAGCGTCCAAGCAGGCGCAGAACCGTGTAAGCAGGCGCGTAAGCGTCCAAGCAGGCTCGGAAGCGTCCAAGCAGGCGCGGAAGCGTCCAAGCAGTCGCGGTAGCGTCCAACCAGGCGCGGAAGCGTCCAAGCAGTCGCGGAAGCTTCCAAACAGGCGCGGAAGCATGCAAGAAGGCGCAGAAGAGTCCAAGCAGGCGCGGAAGCGACCAAGCAGTCGCGGAAGCGTCCAAGCAGGCGCGGAAGCGTCCAAGCAGGCGCGGTAGCGTCCAACCAGGCGCGGATACGTCCAAGCAGTCGCGGAAGCGTCCAAGCAGGCGCGGTAGCGTCCAAGCAGGCGCGGAAGCGTCCAAGCAGTCGCGGAAGCGTCCAAGCAGGCGCGGTAGCGTCCAAGCAGTCGCGGAAGCGTCCAAGCAGGCGCGGAAGTGTCCAAGCAGGCGCGGAAGCGTCCAAGTAGGCGCGGCAGCATGCATGAAGGCGGAGAAGAGTCCAAGCAGGCGCGGAAGCGTCCAAGCAGGCGCGGAAGCGTCCAAGCAGGCGCGGAAACGTCCAAGCAGGCGGGGAAGCATGCAAGCAGGCGCGGAAGCGTCCAAGCAGGCGCGGAAACGTCCAAGCAGGCGGGGAAGCATGCAAGCAGGCGCGGAAGCGTCCAAGCAGGCGCGGAAACGTCCAAGCAGGCGCGGAAGCATGCAAGTAGGCGCAGAAGAGTCCAAGCAGGCGCGGAAGCGTCCTAGCAGTCGCGGAAGAGTCCAAGCAGGCGCGGAAGCGTCCAAGCAGTCGCGGAAGCGTCCAAGCAGGCGCGGTAGCGTCCAAGCAGTCGCGGAAGCGTCCAAGCAGGCGCGGAAGCGTCCAAGTAGGCGCGGCAGCATGCATGAAGGCGGAGAAGAGTCCAAGCAGGCGCGGAAGCGTCCAAGCAGGCGCGGAAGCGTCCAAGCAGGCGCGGAAGCGTACAAGCAGGCGCGAAAGCGTCCAAGCAGGCTTGGAACCGTGCAAGCAGGCGCGGAAGCGTCCAAGCAGGCGCAGAATCGCCCAAGCAGGCGCGGAAGCGTCCAAGCAGGCGCGGAAGCGTCCAAGCACTCGCGGAAGCGTCCAAGCAGGCGCGGTATCGTCCAGGCAGGCGCGGAAGCGTCCAAGCAGGCGCGGAACCGTCGAAGCACTCGCGGAAGCGTCCAAGCAGTCGCGGAAGCGTCCAAGCAGGCGCGGAAATGTCCAAGCAGTCGCGGAAGCGTCCAAGCAGGCGCGGAAGCGTCCAAGAAGGCGCGGAAGCATCCAAGCAGGCGCGTAAGCGTCCAAGCAGGCTCGGAAGCGTCCAAGCAGGCGCGGAAGCGTCCAAGCACTCGCGGAAGCGTCCAAGCAAGCGCGGTATCGTCCAGGCAGGCGCGGAAGCGTCCAAGTAGGCGCGGCAGCATGCATGAAGGCGGAGAAGAGTCCAAGCAGGCGCGGAAGCGTCCAAGCAGGCGCGGAAGCGTCCAAGCAGGCGCGGAAGCGTACAAGCAGGCGCGGAATCGTCCAAGCAGGCGCGGAAGCATGCAAGAAGACGCAGAAGAGTCCAAGCAGGCGCGGAAGCGTCCAAGCAGGAGGGAAAGCATGCAAGCAGGCGCGGAAGCGTCCAAGCAGGCGCGGAAACGTCCAAGTAGGCGCGGAAGCATGCAAGAAGGCGCAGAAGAGTCCAAGCAGGCGCGGTAGCGTCCAAGCAGTCGCGGAAGCGTCCAAGCAGGCGCGGAAGCGTCCAAGCAGGCGCGGAAGCGTCCAAGTAGGCGCGGCAGCATGCATGAAGGCGGAGAAGAGTCCAAGCAGGCGCGGAAGCGTCCAAGCAGGCGCGGAAGCGTCCAAGCAGGCGCGGAAGCGTCCAAGCAGACGCGGAAGCGTCCAAGCAGGCGCGGAAGCATGCAAGAAGGCACCGAAGCGTCCAAGCAGGCGCGGAAGCGTCCAAGCAGGCGCGGAAGCGACCAAGCAGGCGCGGAAGCGTCCAAGCAGGCGCGGTAGCGTCCAAGCAGGCGCGGAAGCGTCCAAGCAGGCGCGGAAGCGTCCAAGCAGGCGCGGAAGCGTCCAACCAGGCGCGGAAGCATCCAAGTAGGCGCGGCAGCATGCAAGAAGGCGCAGAAGAGTCCAAGCAGGCGCGGAAGAGTCCAAGCAGGCGCGGAAGCGTCCAAGCAGGCGCGGAAGCGTCCAAGCAGGCGCGGAAGCGTCCAAGCAGGCGCGGAAGCGTCCAACTAGGCGCGGAAGCGTCCAAGTAGGCGCGGCGGCATGCAAGAAGGCGCAGAAGAGTCCAAGCAGGCGCGGAAGCGTCCAAGCAGGCGCGGAAGCGTCCAAGCAGGCGCGGAAGCATCCAAGCAGGCGCGGAAGCGTCCAAGCAGGAGCGGAAGCATGCAAGAAGGCGCAGAACAGTCCAAGCAGGCGCGGAAGCGTCCAAGCAGGCCCGGAAGCGTCCAAGCAGGGGCGGATGCGTCCAAGCAGGCGCGGTAGCGTCCAAGCAGTCGCGGAAGCGTCCAAGCAGGCGCGGAAGCGTCCAAGCAGGCGCGGAAGCGTCCAAGCAGACGCGGAAGCGTCCAAGCAGGCGCGGAAGCATGCAAGAAGGCACCGAAGCGTCCAAGCAGGCGCGGAAGCGTCCAAGCAGGCGCGGAAGCGACCAAGCAGGCGCGGAAGCGTCCAAGCAGGCGCGGTAGCGTCCAAGCAGGCGCGGAAGCGTCCAAGCAGGCGCGGAAGCGTCCAAGCAGGCGCGGAAGCGTCCAACCAGGCGCGGAAGCATCCAAGTAGGCGCGGCAGCATGCAAGAAGGCGCAGAAGAGTCCAAGCAGGCGCGGAAGAGTCCAAGCAGGCGCGGAAGCGTCCAAGCAGGCGCGGAAGCGTCCAAGCAGGCGCGGAAGCGTCCAAGCAGGCGCGGAAGCGTCCAACCAGGCGCGGAAGCGTCCAAGTAGGCGCGGCGGCATGCAAGAAGGCGCAGAAGAGTCCAAGCAGGCGCGGAAGCGTCCAAGCAGGCGCGGAAGCGTCCAAGCAGGCGCGGAAGCATCCAAGCAGGCGCGGAAGCGTCCAAGCAGGAGCGGAAGCATGCAAGAAGGCGCAGAACAGTCCAAGCAGGCGCGGAAGCGTCCAAGCAGGCCCGGAAGCGTCCAAGCAGGGGCGGATGCGTCCAAGCAGGCGCGGAAGCGTCCAAGCAGGCGAGGAAGCATGCAAGCAGGCGCGGAAGCGTCTAAGCAGGCGCGGTAGCGTCCAAGCAGTCGCGGAAGCGTCCAAGCAGTCGCGGAAGCGTCCAAGCAGGCGCGGAACCGTCCAAGTAGGCACGGAAGCATGCAAGAAGGCGCAGAAGAGTCCAAGCAGGCGCGAAAACGTCCAAGTAGGCGCGGAAGTGACCAATCAGGCGCGGTAGCGTCCAAGCAGGCGCGGAAGCGTCCAAGCAGGCGCGGAACCGTCCAAGCACTCGCGGAAGCGTCCAAGCAGGCGCGAAAACGTCCAAGCAGGCTCGGAACCGTGCAAGCAGGCGCGGAACCGTCCAAGCAGGCCAGGAAGCATGCAAGCAGGCGCGGAAGCGTCCAAGCAGGCGCGGAAACGTCCAAGTAGGCGCGGAAGCATGCAAGAAGGCGCAGGAGAGTCCAAGCAGGCGCGAAAACGTCCAAGTAGGCGCGGAAGCGACCAAGAAGGCGGGGTAGCGTCCAAGGAGGCGCGGAAGCGTCCAAGCAGGCGCGGAAGCATGCAAGCAGGCGGGGAAGCATGCAAGAAGGCGCAGAAGTGTCCAAGCAGGCGCGGAAGTGTCCAAGCAGGCGCGGAAGCGTCCAAGCAGGCGCGGAAGCATGCAAGAAAACGCAGATGAGTCCAAGCAGGCGCGGAAGCGGCCAAGCAGACGCGGTAGCGTCCAAGCAGGCGCGGAAGCACGTAAGAAGGCGCAGAAGAGTCCAAGCAGGCGCGGAAGTGTCCAAGCAGGCGCGGAAGCATGCAAGAAGGCGCAGAAGTGTCCAAGCAGGCGCGGAAGTGTCCAAGCAGGCGCGGAGGCGTCCAAGCAGGCGCGGTAGCGTCCAAGCAGTCGCGGAAGAGTCCAAGAAGTCGCGGAAGCGTCCAAGCAGACGCGGTAGCGTCCAAGCAGACGCGGAAGAGTCCAAGCAGGCGCGGTAGCGTCCAACCAGGCGCGGAAGCGTCCAAGCAGGCGGGGAAGCATGCAAGCAGGCGCGGAAGCGTCCAAGCAGGCGCGGAAACGTCCAAGCAGGCGCGGCAGCATGCAAGAAGGCGCAGAAGAGTCCAAGCAGGCGCGGAAGCGTCCAAGCAGGCGCGGAAGCATGCAAGCAGGCGCGGAAGCGTCCAAGCAGTCGCGGAAGCGTCCAAGTAGACGCGGTAGCGTCCAAGTAGTCGCGGAAGAGTCCAAGCAGGCGCGGAAACGTCCAAGCAGGCGCGGAAGCATGCAAGCAGGCGCGGAAGCGTCCAAGCAGTCGCGGTAGCGTCCAAGCAGTCGCGGAAGCGTCCAAGCAGGCGCGGTAGCGTCCAAGCAGGCGCGGAAGCGTGCAAGCAGTCGCGGAAGCGTCCAAGCAGGCGCGGAAGCGTCCAAGCAGTCGCGGAAGCGTCCAAGCAGGCGCGGTAGCGTCCAAGCAGGCGCGGAAACGTCCAAGTAGGCGCGGAAGCATGCACGAAGGAGCAGAAGCGTCCAAGCAGGCGCGATAGCGTCCAACCAGGCGCGGAAGCGTCCAAGCAGTCGCGGAAGCGTCCAAGCAGGCGCGGTAGCGTCCAAGCAGGCGCGGAAACGTCCAAGCAGGCGCGGAAGCATGAAAGAAGACGCAGAAGAGTCCAAGCAGGCGCGGAAGCGTCCTAGCAGTCGCGGAAGCGTCCAAGCAGGCGCGGAAGAGTCCAAGCAGGCGCGGCAGCGTCCAAGTAGGCGCGGAAACGTCCAAGCAGGCGCGGAAGCATGCAAGAAGACGCAGAAGAGTCCAAGCAGGCGCGGAAGCGTCCAAGCAGTCGCGGAAGCGTCCAAGCAGTCGCGGTAGCGTCCAAGCAGTCGCGGAAGCGTCCAAGCAGGCGCGGTAGCGTCCAAGCAGGCGCGGAAGCGTGCAAGCAGTCGCGGAAGCGTCCAAGCAGGCGCGGAAGCATGCAAGAAGACGCAGAAGAGTCCAAGCAGGTGCGGAAGCGTCCAAGCAGGCGCGGAAGCGTCCAAGCAGGCGCGGAAGCCTCCAAGCAGGCGCGGTAGCGTCCAACCAGGCGCGGATGCGTCCAAGCAGTCGCAGAAGCGTCCAAGCAGGCGCGGTATCGTCCAACCAGGCGCGGAAGCGTCCAAGCAGTCGCGGAAGCGTCCAAGCAGTCGCGGTAGAGTCCAAGCAGTCGCGGAAGCGTCCAAGCAGGCGCGGAAGCGTCCAAGCAGGCGCGGAAGCGTCCAAGCAGGCGCGGAAGCGACCAAGCAGGCGCGGAAGCGTCCAAGCAGGCGCGGTAGCGTCCAAGCAGGCGCGGAAGCGTCCAAGCAGGCGCGGAAGCGTCCAAGCAGGCGCGGAAGCGTCCAACCAGGCGCGGAAGCATCCAAGTAGGCGCGGCAGCATGCAAGAAGGCGCAGAAGAGTCCAAGCAGGCGCGGAAGAGTCCAAGCAGGCGCGGAAGCGTCCAAGCAGGCGCGGAAGCGTCCAAGCAGGCGCGGAAGCGTCCAAGCAGGCGCGGAAGCGTCCAACCAGGCGCGGAAGCGTCCAAGTAGGCGCGGCGGCATGCAAGAAGGCGCAGAAGAGTCCAAGCAGGCGCGGAAGCGTCCAAGCAGGCGCGGAAGCGTCCAAGCAGGCGCGGAAGCATCCAAGCAGGCGCGGAAGCGTCCAAGCAGGAGCGGAAGCATGCAAGAAGGCGCAGAACAGTCCAAGCAGGCGCGGAAGCGTCCAAGCAGGCCCGGAAGCGTCCAAGCAGGGGCGGAAGCGTCCAAGCAGGCGCGGAAGCGTCCAAGCAGGCGAGGAAGCATGCAAGCAGGCGCGGAAGCGTCTAAGCAGGCGCGGTAGCGTCCAAGCAGGCGCGGAAGCGTCCAAGAAGGCGCGGAAGCATCGAAGCAGGCGCGTAAGCGTCCAAGCAGGCTCGGAAGCGTCCAAGCAGGCGCGGAAGCGTCCAAGCACTCGCGGAAGCGTCCAAGCAGGCGCGGTATCGTCCAGGCAGGCGCGGAAGCGTCCAAGTAGGCGCGGCAGCATGCATGAAGGCGGAGAAGAGTCCAAGCAGGCGCGGAAGCGTCCAAGCAGGCGCGGAAGCGTCCAAGCAGGCGCGGAAGCGTACAAGCAGGCGCGGAATCGTCCAAGCAGGCGCGGAAGCATGCAAGAAGACGCAGAAGAGTCCAAGCAGGCGCGGAAGCGTCCAAGCAGGAGGGAAAGCATGCAAGCAGGCGCGGAAGCGTCCAAGCAGGCGCGGAAACGTCCAAGTAGGCGCGGAAGCATGCAAGAAGGCGCAGAAGAGTCCAAGCAGGCGCGGTAGCGTCCAAGCAGTCGCGGAAGCGTCCAAGCAGGCGCGGAAGCGTCCAAGCAGGCGCGGAAGCGTCCAAGTAGGCGCGGCAGCATGCATGAAGGCGGAGAAGAGTCCAAGCAGGCGCGGAAGCGTCCAAGCAGGCGCGGAAGCGTCCAAGCAGGCGCGGAAGCGTACAAGCAGGCGCGAAAGCGTCCAAGCAGGCTTGGAACCGTGCAAGCAGGCGCGGAAGCGTCCAAGCAGGCGCAGAATCGCCCAAGCAGGCGCGGAAGCGTCCAAGCAGGCGCGGAAGCGTCCACACAGGCGCGGAAGCGTCCAAGTAGGCGCGGCAGCATGCAAGAAGGCGCAGAAGAGTCCAAGCAGGCGCGGAAGCGTCCAAGCAGGCGCGGAAGCGTCCAAGCAGGCGCGGAAGCATCCAAGCAGGCGCGGAAGCGTCCAAGCAGTCGCGGAAGCGTCCAAGCAGGCGCGGAAGCGTCCAAGCAGGCGCGGAAGCGTCCAAGTAGGCGCGGCAGCATGCATGAAGGCGGAGAAGAGTCCAAGCAGGCGCGGAAGCGTCCAAGCAGGCGCGGAAGCGTCCAAGCAGGCGCGGAAGCGTCCAAGCAGGCGCGGAAGCGTCCAACCAGGCGCGGAAGCGTCCAAGTAGGCGCGGCGGCATGCAAGAAGGCGCAGAAGAGTCCAAGCAGGCGCGGAAGCGTCCAAGCAGGCGAGGAAGCATGCAAGCAGGCGCGGAAGCGTCTAAGCAGGCGCGGTAGCGTCCAAGCAGGCGCGGAAGCGTCCAAGCAGGCGCGGAACCGTCCAAGCACTCGCGGAAGCGTCCAAGCAGTCGCGGAAGCGTCCAAGCAGGCGCGGAAGCGTCCAAGCAGGCGCGGAAACGTCCAAGCCGGCGCGGAAGCGTCCAAGCAGGCGCGGAAGCGTCCAAGCAGGCGCGGAAGCGTCCAAGCAGGCGCGGAAGCGTACAAGCAGGCGCGAAAGCGTCCAAGCAGGCTTGGAACCGTGCAAGCAGGCGCGGAAGCGTCCAAGCAGGCGCAGAATCGCCCAAGCAGGCGCGGAAGCGTCCAAGCAGGCGCGGAAGCGTCCACACAGGCGCGGAAGCGTCCAAGTAGGCGCGGCAGCATGCAAGAAGGCGCAGAAGAGTCCAAGCAGGCGCGGAAGCGTCCAAGCAGGCGCGGAAGCGTCCAAGCAGGCGCGGAAGCATCCAAGCAGGCGCGGATGCGTCCAAGCAGTCGCGGAAGCGTCCAAGCAGGCGCGGAAGCATCCAAGCAGGCGCGGAAGCGTCCAAGCAGTCGCGGAAGCGTCCAAGCAAGCGCGGAAGCGTCCAAGCAGGCGCGGAAGCGTGCGAGCAGGCGCGGAAGCGTGCAAGCAGGCGCGGAAGCGTCCAAGCATGCGCGGTAGCGTCCAAGCAGGCGCGGAAGCGTCCAAGCAGGCGCGGAAGCGTCCAAGCAGGCGCGGAAGCGTCCAAGCAGGCGCGGAAGCGTCTAAGCAGGCGCGGAAGCATGCAAGAAGGCGCCGAAGAGTCCAAGCGGGCGCGGAAGCGTGCAAGCAGGCGCGGAAGCGTCCAAGCAGGCGCGGAAGCGTCCAAGCAGGCGCGGAAACGTCCAAGCCGGCGCGGAAGCGTCCAAGCAGGCGCGGAAGCGTCCAAGCAGACGCGGAAGCGTCCAAGCAGGCGCGGAAGCGTCCAAGCAGGCGCGGAAGCATGCAAGAAGGCACCGAAGCGTCCAAGCAGGCGCGGAAGCGTCCAAGCAGGCGCGGAAGCGTCCAACCAGGCGCGGAAGCATCCAAGTAGGCGCGGCAGCATGCAAGAAGGCGCGGCAGCATGCAAGAAGGCGCAGAAGAGTCCAAGCAGGCGCGGAAGAGTCCAAGCAGGCGCGGAAGCGTCCAAGCAGGCGCGGAAGCGTCCAAGCAGGCGCGGAAGCGTCCAAGCAGGCGCGGAAGCGTCCAACCAGGCGCGGAAGCGTCCAAGTAGGCGCGGCGGCATGCAAGAAGGCGCAGAAGAGTCCAAGCAGGCGCGGAAGCGTCCAAGCAGGCGAGGAAGCATGCAAGCAGGCGCGG
Organism: Cerceris ruficornis; assembly: GCA_963989415.1. Taxonomy (NCBI): domain Eukaryota; kingdom Metazoa; phylum Arthropoda; class Insecta; order Hymenoptera; family Crabronidae; genus Cerceris; species Cerceris ruficornis. Next base: position 6,783,048 of record OZ022520.1, read on the forward strand.
AAGCGTCTAAGCAGGCGCGGTAGCGTCCAAGCAGGCGCGGAAGCGTCCAAGCAGGCGCGGAACCGTCCAAGCACTCGCGGAAGCGTCCAAGCAGTCGCGGAAGCGTCCAAGCAGTCGCGGAAGCGTCCAAGCAGGCGCGGAACCGTCCAAGTAGGCACGGAAGCATGCAAGAAGGCGCAGAAGAGTCCAAGCAGGCGCGAAAACGTCCAAGTAGGCGCGGAAGTGACCAATCAGGCGCGGTAGCGTCCAAGCAGGCGCGGAAGCGTCCAAGCAGGCGCGGAAGCGTCCAAGCAGGCGCGGAAGCGTCCAACCAGGCGCGGAAGCGTCCAAGTAGGCGCGGCGGCATGCAAGAAGGCGCAGAAGAGTCCAAGCAGGCGCGGAAGCGTCCAAGCAGGCGAGGAAGCATGCAAGCAGGCGCGGAAGCGTCTAAGCAGGCGCGGTAGCGTCCAAGCAGGCGCGGAAGCGTCCAAGCAGGCGCGGAACCGTCCAAGCACTCGCGGAAGCGTCCAAGCAGTCGCGGAAGCGTCCAAGCAGTCGCGGAAGCGTCCAAGCAGGCGCGGAACCGTCCAAGTAGGCACGGAAGCATGCAAGAAGGCGCAGAAGAGTCCAAGCAGGCGCGAAAACGTCCAAGTAGGCGCGGAAGTGACCAATCAGGCGCGGTAGCGTCCAAGCAGGCGCGGAAGCGTCCAAGCAGGCGCGGAACCGTCCAAGCACTCGCGGAAGCGTCCAAGCAGGCGCGAAAGCGTCCAAGCAGGCTCGGAACCGTGCAAGCAGGCGCGGAACCGTCCAAGCAGGCCAGGAAGCATGCAAGCAGGCGCGGAAGCGTCCAAGCAGGCGCGGAAACGTCCAAGTAGGCGCGGAAGCATGCAAGAAGGCGCAGGAGAGTCCAAGCAGGCGCGAAAACGTCCAAGTAGGCGCGGAAGCGACCAAGAAGGCGGGGTAGCGTCCAAGGAGGCGCGGAAGCGTCCAAGCAGGCGCGGAAGCATGCAAGCAGGCGGGGAAGCATGCAAGAAGGCGCAGAAGAGTCCAAGCAGGCGCGGAAGTGTCCAAGCAGGCGCGGAAGCGTCCAAGCAGGCGCGGAAGCATGCAAGAAAGCGCAGATGAGTCCAAGCAGGCGCGGAAGCGGCCAAGCAGACGCGGTAGCGTCCAAGCAGGCGCGGAAGCACGTAAGAAGGCGCAGAAGAGTCCAAGCAGGCGCGGAAGTGTCCAAGCAGGCGCGGAAGCATGCAAGAAGGCGCAGAAGTGTCCAAGCAGGCGCGGAAGTGTCCAAGCAGGCGCGGAAGCGTCCAAGCAGGCGCGGTAGCGTCCAAGCAGTCGCGGAAGAGTCCAAGAAGTCGCGGAAGCGTCCAAGCAGACGCGGTAGCGTCCAAGCAGACGCGGAAGAGTCCAAGCAGGCGCGGTAGCGTCCAACCAGGCGCGGAAGCGTCCAAGCAGGCGGGGAAGCATGCAAGCAGGCGCGGAAGCGTCCAAGCAGGCGCGGAAACGTCCAAGCAGGCGCGGCAGCATGCAAGAAGGCGCAGAAGAGTCCAAGCAGGCGCGGAAGCGTCCAAGCAGTCGCGGAAGAAACCAAGCAGGCGCGGCAGAGTCCAAGCAGGCGCGGAAACGTCCAAGTAGGCGCGGAAGCATGCACGAAGGAGCAGAAGCGTCCAAGCAGGCGCGATAGCGTCCAACCAGGCGCGGAAGCGTCCAAGCAGTCGCGGAAGCGTCCAAGCAGGCGCGGTAGCGTCCAACCAGGCGCGGAAGCGTCCAAGCAGTCGCGGAAGCGTCCAAGCAGGCGCGGTAGCGTCCAAGCAGGCGCGGAAACGTCCAAGCAGGCGCGGAAGCATGAAAGAAGACGCAGAAGAGTCCAAGCAGGCGCGGAAGCGTCCTAGCAGTCGCGGAAGCGTCCAAGCAGGCGCGGAAGAGTCCAAGCAGGCGCGGCAGCGTCCAAGTAGGCGCGGAAACGTCCAAGCAGGCGCGGAAGCATGCAAGCAGGCGCGGAAGCATGCAAGAAGACGCAGAAGAGTCCAAGCAGGCGCGGAAGCGTCCAAGCAGTCGCGGAAGCGTCCAAGCAGGCGCGGTAGCGTCCAAGCAGTCGCGGAAGCGTCCAAGCAGGCGCGGTAGCGTCCAAGCAGGCGCGGAAGCGTGCAAGCAGTCGCGGAAGCGTCCAAGCAGGCGCGGAAGCATGCAAGAAGACGCAGAAGAGTCCAAGCAGGTGCGGAAGCGTCCAAGCAGGCGCGGAAGCGTCCAAGCAGGCGCGGAAGCCTCCAAGCAGGCGCGGTAGCGTCCAACCAGGCGCGGATGCGTCCAAGCAGTCGCAGAAGCGTCCAAGCAGGCGCGGAATCGTCCAACCAGGCGCGGAAGCGTCCAAGCAGTCGCGGAAGCGTCCAAGCAGTCGCGGTAGAGTCCAAGAAATCGCGGAAGCGTCCAAGCAGGCGCGGAAGCGTCCAAGCAGGCGCGGAAACGTCCAAGCAGGCGCGGAAGCATGCAAAAAGGCGTAGAAGAGTCCAAGCAGGCGCGGTAGCGTCCAAGCAGGCGCGGTAGCGTCCAAGCAGGCGCGGTAGCGTCCAAGCAGGCGCGGCAGCGTCCAAGCAGGCACGGAGACGTCCAAGTAGGCGCGGAAGCATGCAAGAAGGCGCAGAAGAGTCCAAGCAGGCGCGGAAGTGTCCAAGCAGACGCGGAAGCGTCCAAGCAGGCGCGGTAGCGTCCAAGCAGGCGCGGAAGCGTCCAAGCAGTCGCGGAAGCGTCCAAGCAGTCGCGGTAGCGTCCAACCAGGCGCGGAAGCGTCCAAGCAGTCGCGGAAGCTTCCAAACAGGCGCGGAAGCATGCAAGAAGACGCAGAATAGTCCAAGCAGGCGCGGAAGCGTCCAAGCAGGCGCGGAAACGTCCAAGCAGGCGCGGTAGGGTCCAAGCAGGCGCGGAAGTGTCCAAGCAGGCGCGGAAGCATGCAAGAAGGCGCAGAAGTGTCCAAGCAGGCGCGGAAGTGTCCAAGCAGGCGCGGAAGCGTCCAAGCAGGCGCGGTAGCGTCCAAGCAGTCGCGGAAGAGTCCAAGAAGACGCGGAAGCGTCCAAGCAGACGCGGTAGCGTCCAAGCAGTCGCGGAAGAGTCCAAGCAGGCGCGGTAGCGTCCAACCAGGCGCGGAAGCGTCCAAGCAGGCGGGGAAGCATGCAAGCAGGCGCGGAAGCGTCCAAGCAGGCGCGGAAACGTCCAAGCAGGCGCGGCAGCATGCAAGAAGGCGCAGAAGAGTCCAAGCAGGCGCGGAAGCGTCCAAGCAGGCGCGGAAGCATGCAAGCAGGCGCGGAAGCGTCCAAGCAGTCGCGGAAGCGTCCAAGCAGTCGCAGAAGCGTCCAAGCAGGCGCGGTAGCGTCCAACCAGGCGCGGAAGCGTCCAAGCAGTCGCGGAAGCGTCCAAGCAGTCGCGGTAGAGTCCAAGCAGTCGCGGAAGCGTCCAAGCAGGCGCGGAAACGTCCAAGCAGGCGCGGAAGCATGCAAAAAGGCGTAGAAGAGTCCAAGCAGGCGCGGTAGCGTCCAAGCAGGCGCGGTAGCGTCCAAGCAGGCACGGAAACGTCCAAGCAGTCGCGGAAGCGTCCAAGCAGTCGCGGTAGCGTCCAACCAGGCGCGGATGCATGCAAGAAGACGTAGAAGAGTCCAAGCAGGCGCGGAAGCGTCCAAGCAGGCGGGGAAGAATGCAAGCAGGCGCGGAAGCGTCCAAGCAGACGCGGAAGCGTCCAAGCAGGCGCGGAAACGTCCAAGCAGGCGCGGTAGGGTCCAAGCAGGCGCGGTAGCGTCCAAGCAGGCGCGGAGACGTCCAAGTAGGCGCGGAAGCATGCAAGAAGGCGCAGAAGAGTCCAAGCAGGCGCGGAAGCGTCCAAGCAGACGCGGTAGCGTCCAAGCAGTCGCGGAAGTGTCCAAGCAGGCGCGGAAGCATGCAAGAAGGCGCAGAAGAGTCCAAGCAGGCGCGGCAGCGTCCAAGCAGGCGCGGAAGCATGCAAGCAGGCGCGGAAACGTCCAAGCAGGCGCGGTAGGGTCCAAGCAGGCGCGGAAGTGTCCAAGCAGGCGCGGAAGCATGCAAGAAGGCGCAGAAGAGTCCAAGCAGGCGCGGCAGCGTCCAAGCAGGCGCGGAAGCATGCAAGCAGGCGCGGAAGCGTCCAAGCAGTCGCGGAAGCGTCCAAGCAGACGCGGTAGCGTCCAAGCAGTCGCGGAAGAGTCCAAGCAGGCGCGGCAGAGTCCAAGCAGGCGCGGAAACGTCCAAGTAGGCGCGGAAGCATGCACGAAGGAGCAGAAGCGTCCAAGCAGGCGCGATAGCGTCCAACCAGGCGCGGAAGCGTCCAAGCAGTCGCGGAAGCGTCCAAGCAGGCGCGGTAGCGTCCAAGCAGGCGCGGAAACGTCCAAGCAGGCGCGGAAGCATGAAAGAAGACGCAGAAGAGTCCAAGCAGGCGCGGAAGCGTCCTAGCAGTCGCGGAAGCGTCCAAGCAGGCGCGGAAGAGTCCAACCAGGCGCGGAAGCGTCCAAGCAGTCGCGGAAGCGTCCAAGCAGGCGCGGTAGCGTCCAAGCAGGCGCGGAAACGTCCAAGCAGGCGCGGAAGCATGCAAGAAGACGCAGAAGAGTCCAAGCAGGCGCGGAAGCGTCCAAGCAGGCGCGGACACGTCCAAGTAGGCGCGGAAGCATACAAGAAGGCGCGGAAGCATCCAAGCAGGCGCGGTAGCGTCCAAGCAGGCGCGGAAACGTCCAAGCAGGCGCGGAAACATGCAAGAAGACGCAGAAGAGTCCAAGCAGGCGCGGAAGCGTCCTAGCAGTCGCGGAAGCGTCCAAGCAGGCGCGGTAGCGTCCAAGCTGGCGCGGTAACGTCCAAGCAGGCGCGGAAGCATGCAAGAAGGCGCAGAAGAGTCCAAGCAGGCGCGGAAGCGTCCAAGCAGTCGCGGAAACGTCCAAGCAGGCGCGGTAGCGTCCAACCAGGCGCGGAAGCGTCCAAGCAGTCGCGGAAGCGTCCAAGCAGGCGCGGTAGCGTCCAAGCAGGCGCGGAAACGTCCAAGCAGGCGCGGAAGCATGCAAGAAGACGCAGAAGAGTCCAAGCAGGCGCGGAAGCGTCCAAGCAGTCGCGGAAGCGTCCAAGCAGGCGCGGTAGCGTCCAAGCAGGCGCGGAAACGTCCAAGCAGGCGCGGAAGCATGAAAGAAGACGCAGAAGAGTCCAAGCAGGCGCGGAAGCGTCCTAGCAGTCGCGGAAGCGTCCAAGCAGGCGCGGAAGAGTCCAAGCAGGCGCGGCAGCGTCCAAGTAGGCGCGGAAACGTCCAAGCAGGCGCGGAAGCATGCAAGAAGACGCAGAAGAGTCCAAGCAGGCGCGGAAGCGTCCAAGCAGTCGCGGAAGCGTCCAAGCAGGCGCGGTAGCGTCCAAGCAGTCGCGGAAGCGTCCAAGCAGGCGCGGTAGCGTCCAAGCAGGCGCGGAAGCGTGCAAGCAGTCGCGGAAGCGTCCAAGCAGGCGCGGAAGCATGCAAGAAGACGCAGAAGAGTCCAAGCAGGTGCGGAAGCGTCCAAGCAGGCGCGGAAGCGTCCAAGCAGGCGCGGAAGCCTCCAAGCAGGCGCGGTAGCGTCCAACCAGGCGCGGATGCGTCCAAGCAGTCGCAGAAGCGTCCAAGCAGGCGCGGAATCGTCCAACCAGGCGCGGAAGCGTCCAAGCAGTCGCGGAAGCGTCCAAGCAGTCGCGGTAGAGTCCAAGCAATCGCGGAAGCGTCCAAGCAGGCGCGGAAGCGTCCAAGCAGGCGCGGAAACGTCCAAGCAGGCGCGGAAGCATGCAAAAAGGCGTAGAAGAGTCCAAGCAGGCGCGGTAGCGTCCAAGCAGGCGCGGTAGCGTCCAAGCAGGCGCGGTAGCGTCCAAGCAGGCGCGGCAGCGTCCAAGCAGGCACGGAGACGTCCAAGTAGGCGCGGAAGCATGCAAGAAGGCGCAGAAGAGTCCAAGCAGGCGCGGAAGTGTCCAAGCAGACGCGGAAGCGTCCAAGCAGGCGCGGTAGCGTCCAAGCAGGCGCGGAAGCGTCCAAGCAGTCGCGGAAGCGTCCAAGCAGTCGCGGTAGCGTCCAACCAGGCGCGGAAGCGTCCAAGCAGTCGCGGAAGCTTCCAAACAGGCGCGGAAGCATGCAAGAAGACGCAGAATAGTCCAAGCAGGCGCGGAAGCGTCCAAGCAGG